>QEWY01001803.1:0-46622 GCA_006503575.1 Baylisascaris schroederi | reverse complement strand
CATATATATATATATATATATATATATATATATATATATATATGGTAACTGTAAAATGTCACCTTTTGAAATTGTCCTCCTTAACGATAGAATCAGTCCTTGCGGTAGTCCATAGAATCAAGGGGTGACAGTACCCCTCCCATTACTCATACCGGATAGCAAACACTGCAGCCTATTAGATTACCTTAAAACAACTTAGATCCACTGTCGGTTTGCTCATCCCAGTCAGCACAAATTAGCATATATTGGGCATGCGCCTTCCACATGAATCATCTTTTTGTTCACACAGAGTTACCAATCTGGTAAATTCTCCCAGGTGAAACATTTCTTATCGGATTGTCCAGCCTTCAAATTCTAGCAGTCATACAATGTATTATTGGACGTAACCACGGAACAGCTCAATTATTCGAACTTCAGTCAAAGAACTCAAAGTTCTTCGACCCTCACCCGTAAATCACCTTCCCTGCAGGGAATCAAGTCTGATCAAAGTTACCAAATATAGAGTAAATGTGAAAGTTCTTCACTTTGAAAATAGCTCAACTCGCTACATGAGGTCGTATACGCAAGCAGGAGCCGAAACATTTTCATTCTGTTATTAAAATTCAGAGTTTTCAAATGTCCCACCTTTCAACCACTAGATGGCAATCTAAAACTAATCGGTGAACATCACAATAAAATTTCCCAACCGAGCATAAAAGCTGCAAAGTGGATATGAATTTATACTGTTGTAATACCGAAAATCTTTATTTTCATCTTTATTAGCAACTGACCAGGTGAAACGATTAAGACAAACTATGGGGGAATTATATGGGGCAACCACGTAATTGCACGATCATCGATCCAACATGGCACATTGCAATCTTTGCATCGAAGCAGACCGCACTACATTCTGCACTGCAAGTAACATTCTTATGACATTTCCAACCATCATAAAACGAGACCCAAGTCGCAAGCAAACCAGCGAGGTCGAGACCACCTGCACAGTTGTATAATTGTACATGTTGGTCCCCTTGACTGACATTCAGTGAGGTTAAACCTCCATTCCCTACCCTTCTAAAGATAATGGGAAGTGGCCATCCTACCAGGATTTGATACATACCCAAAATGTGCGAATAAAACCACCCAATTTCCTAAATTTCTTTGTTGATTTCATAACGTTCTTATCGAAATGTGGAAGAAGGCAAGTTTAGAGGGAGAAGGATGACTCGAGATGAGAGGTGATAACAAAACCGATGAAGGACTGTCACCGGAAAACGGGTAAAGACGTAGTATCACTTCTTTACAACAGCATAGAATGTGGTTTCTCAAGTAGATCCTTAAAATGCTTGAGCCATTGTGCGCCTACGGCTCCATCAACAACACGATGATCGCAAGAAAGCGTCACGTTGATTGTTGTCGACACCTTGTATCTGCAAAAGCATGATCTCATCCTTTATGAGATACCCCCGCTAACGGAACGAATTCGATCGACTGATCGTTATACTATGATACGATAACTAGTAGTTGTAGTGAAGTATATGCGCGAATAACGAACTGACAGATGGAAATACACTATGCTCCGTCTCAACTCCTTTATCACATCTCATTCAGTTAGCGTGTCGCTCACGCTTGTGTACTCTGCACAATCACTCATCATCGTACCATAACGTACCTAACCACCATGGGATAAATATTGGACCCACGATCAAATTATTAGATCATTGGAACTACTTCGACAAATACTGTTATGATCTGCCCTGATTCAGTAAAACGTCTCTCCCTCTGCAACAGTAATACCTCCTTTTTGCGAAACTATGCGACTTGGATAAATCCACGATAAATTTTGGAACTTTGCATATTATGGAGACATTTCGTTCATTATCGCACATAAACAAATAGGGTGAAAATAGCTGGATGCTGCGGTTATTGAAATCATCTAAAGAGACGTTCCATTTAGCTATAATCACTCGGTGCTTATATCAGTTCACTTCGTAAGCATACTTCCCCACTTACTTTTTCTCATTATGAGGCTCATTCATTCAGATACCTTAATACCGAATTAGAAGTCCAGATTTTATTATCTCTATATTAGGTGCAATGAACATGCGATTTAAAGCAAAGGAAAGAAGTTAGCTAGTACAATTTGTACAGAGATAGAACTCTACTAACTTCTATGCGGTTATATGAAAAGAAACATAGAATTGGGATGGTAAAAAACATACCCGTCGTCTCCATCAGGAATGAGCCTCTTCTCAGGATGACCAACTGCGAGATGGCATGATTGAGGTGGGATTATAATAGCCGCAAAATTGTGCACACAAGCATATTCACCCATATATGAGATCGCAAAAGTTCCACCCTGCAATGAATTTTCATAAACTTCTATATTTATATCTAAGGTGAGCTTGATGTCCCGCAAGAATACGTAAATCATTTACATATTTTTATTTTATATTACCACTGATTGCAAAGATGATAATGAGCAAGCATATTTATATGCTCACTTTGAATCTATTTATTCGTCTAGTTAAACATATGGCTCCATCTGAATCCGTTGTCTCCACTTCCCATACATTTCACTCCTTCATAGACAGTATATCTTCCTCTGCTTCGTTGCTAATTTGCCATCGTAATATTTCGTTATTGCATCAATATAATAAATGATATATATATTAGACATTGAATTTTTTTATTCTACAAAAGGGCTATCAGGGAAAATTCTTCATTAAAGCAGCACATTTTATAGAAGCTCTTATGAAGTCTTCCCAATAAAACGTTCACTGTTGCATTTAATTTATACTTTCATCAAATATAATTGCTATATATAAAATTTTAAGTGATAATAGAGAAAATACATTTTCCATCCATAAAAATGTGGGGAAAATTTGGAAATCATTCAGTAAATGGAAAAATTCTTTCACAAAATAAGTGGAATTTTTCATTACCTCAGTTTCCTGTTGAGAAAAGGCGCCTTCCTTTGCTCTTTCCTTCATCGCATTTATTTCACCGTTAATCGCAGTAAGACCCTTTGAAAAATTGCGATATTAAAAGCTTTTCTAACAAAGAGTGGATAGTTGATTATTAGACTTAATAAATGGCCATAAAGATTTGTTAGCGGAAATCACTAAATAAAACAAAATAAGCATCTTTTCGAAATCACTATCGAAAAAATTCAACAATGCTATCGCATTCTTCTGATATATATTCATTGGCCAATATTATATTACTTATCTTTAGGCAAAAAGAATTCATCATTGAAGTAGAAATTCATGTACTTTTTTTGAAAAACAAATCCGGCCAGCTCTTGCGATCAAATATCTATGCCTATGATTCACGCACAATTTATTTCCATTCTGATCGTTAACAGAAAGCGAGAAATACAATAGATAATATTGTTATGTGCCAGCAATACCTAACATAAATCCTTTTTTTTTCGAAGGATTATCTTCGAATAAAAAATTCCTGCATACCATTTCAATTCCGTTTCATTTACAAACAGACACTCATATTTATTAGTAGCATATTCCGAATTGTCGAAAAGACGAAAAATTGAATATGGACTATTACCTTTAGGTGAGCATCGAAAAGAACAGGATGTATGATATCGCCGGAAGTGGTTTTGAGAACGATCGAAATGTCAACGTTGTTGTTTTGACGGATAAATGTATCCATAAAGAAACTATTCGCCGCCGGAATTCGAGTACAAGCTATTGCACTCGCTTTCACAATGAAATCTCGCAATGAGATATTATTCCCCTCTTTTTTACCTTTCGATAAAAAAATGTTTATTCCATCTTTCATCCTAGAAGAGAATTGAATGATCAACAGTTAAAGCATAACTGTAGAATTTCTACTATTTTAAACTTTCGCTATTTGATTAAAAATATAAGAAATAATAATGAATCTCTCTCTCTCCCTGAAATTCGTTCTACTTAACATTTTTTTTGCAGTTTTTCTCTTTGGAAATCACGCACTTCTTCTTCCTCGCAATACAATTTTTCCTTAGTTTACTTCTTCTTCCTCGCAATACAATTTTTCCTTAGTTTCATAGAAGAATGCGAAAGATGAAACTAATTCTACACATATATCTCACTTGTATTATCACATAATGCGAGCCTTGTTCTATTTTCCTAAATCATTAGAATTTCGCTGAATGAACTTCTCTCACTTACATGAAAGTTGATATTTTTAGAACATTCATATGACCCTTATGAACGCTTACAAATGGTTCCAATTCCACCTATTATTATATATCAACTGCAATTGCAAAAAAAAAAACAGTTTTAATATATCAGTCGTTTCTAAACAATACTCCACCATATATAAAGGCCATTTATACGGATGATCAAGATAGCTAGATATACGAAAAATATGAAATAGATATGACCTTAGAACCTCATCCAAGTGGATTAAGGAAGAAAGATAGTAATGTGGGGTGGAAATTTTGCTGTCAATAGCTTGTTGTGCCATAGCTTTCTTTAATTCGGACAGCGGAACATCGACGGCACCAGCAACGGGCACTCCGGTTGCTCTAGCAGACATAGGACTACGTGCCGCTGCAGGTGCACCCTTAGGGGCCTTGCTGATATCCGTGGCCAAAATTCGCCCTCCAGGACCTGAACCAGCAATCGCCTGCAATAACCAGCACTTTAGTCGTTTTCCCTCCTTTGGCATTCGTTGTGTCATTATCCTCACAAAGAGCTTTCATTTGCTAAAGGAAAAAAAAAATGAAAACGTGCTAGGCATGTTGAAAGGCTCGCGTCCTCCGTAATCCTGCTGGCCGACCGAACATATCGCCTAAAAATGCTTGATGGCTCATCTCCTAAGTAAGCAGCAGATTATGCAAATTTAACATCATAGCATGTATGCCTCGTGATTTCAAATTGTGTGACATACAACCAGATAGATAGACAAAGAAATGGAGGCACGTATGATGGACAAATACGTTAGATAATCACACATTATTATGGTAGAGCTTTCCCAGATATCAATTGACGAGCTCTCTCAGTACTTTTTTGAAAAGGGATGATTTTAGAAATGGAAAGCCAACAATTGCTGAAAATTTATTTAGAGTCATGTGGGATCTCAAGAATCCGTAATATTTACTGAAACCAATAAACGCCTACATTGAGTGCGATTCCTTTCTCAGCAGCTAGTTTCCTTGCATATGGCGTTGCGGCAACGCGTCCCTGTTGAGCTTTTGGTGGAGTCGCTTGATGCACAGACGTTGTCGACGCTGGAGTTGGAATAGGTGCTTTTGGTGCCTGTAGAGGTTCGGCCGCTTTTGGCTTTGATGGAGTGGGTGCAGCTTGTGCTTGAGCTCCTTCTGAGGCGACGAAATTAGCGAATGCCCCCACGTCGCTCTGCTCAGATACAATAATGCATAGGAGCTGAAAATACAGCATAGTTGAATGACGGATACAACACGCCTAAATAATAACATAATATACCACCAAATAGTTCCTGTGGAAGGCGATAATCAAAATCTTATGCACATAGGGCAATGTGTTCGATCAATCGAGAACGAGAGGGTAAGAGCGGCAATTTGCAATCATCATTGTCAAATATTAGTAGTTCCCTCAAAGGAGTAAATACGTTCTCCTTCGTTACGTATGTAATGATCAAGGTGAAATAAGTAGATGGTCGATTACAAAGAATTAAAGGGTATAGTAAATGATTAGTAAATGATTGAGAAACCCTCTAATAATATGCGGGCAACAAACCTTCCCGATTGGAATATCTTTAGATCCTTCGGGTAAAACAATTTTCGCCAGATACCCCTCTTCAGGTGTTTCATAGCCCATAATCGCTTTGTCGGTTTCAATTTCGCAAAGTAAATCCCCCTCTGCTAATTTGTCGCCTTCTTTCTTTTTCCACGATACGATTGTACCTTTCTGCATTGTTGGTGAAAGAGCTGGTAATGCGATCGCAGAATGTTGCGGTAAATCTGCAAGTGTGGACATTGGGAGATAACAACGCGAGGAGGAGCCATTGAATTGATGCGACGGACTTCAATATGCGGTAACGAAAGGACTATTCAGACGAAATCATATAAGAAATCAATTACATTGTGGGATACTTTGATTGGAAGGTGGATGGTAGAATGCTAAATTGTCTAATCATCGCACAAATACTCTTTAATTTGATCTCACATAGTGTACGCAGAAAAAGAAACTAAAAAAAGATTGTAAGGATCAAAATTTTTTGAGACGATATCATATATCGGAAACGAAATCAATGAACTAAACGCTAGTGAAGTGGCCTATAATGTTTAGATTTAAATTGCTTTTTATTCTTCAGTGATTCAAATCTCATCTCTTTCCGCATTTCGCCAATTTTATCTAATTTTATATTTATCCGCACTATTGCCAAACATATACTAATGATTTTCTAACCTTGTTTACCTTATAAGAGTTATCGATATTTAATTGTATAGAATGTTTTGGTATGCTTACAGATAATGTATGCTTGCTGAATATAAAATTCGATTGATCTTTCGTAAGAACTTTAATGAACGCTTACAGCGTTAAACATCGCTTGCATGTAAACTGACTTATGAGAGAATGGCGAAGGGAAGGGGGGAGGAGGACCGAATTATTATGAGGTATAGAAACTGATGCCTTCTGGAGATTCTTTAAATATTTATATATTTGTTAAGCTATCTAAATTAGTAGACTGATTAATCACTCTCGATAAAAAATGAGTTTCTCGATGAAAGTGCACCAATAAATTTGATAACATTTTAACGACCTTGTGACTTTATTTGACTTTTTTTTTTGATTAATAGCCAATAAAAAAATTTGAGAAATTATACCATTAGCAGCATTCCTTAAAAAAGATTATGGGGAGACTCTATTCGATGTTTCGATCTTGCATTTAGAAGGTTTGACACTTATCACTAAGCTTATCAATCTTCACTGCGGAGTTATTGGTTTTCGAATATCCTTCACTCCTCATGGAGGATTTCAGTACTTTATATTAGATTATCTCGTAAAACAACGAAAAGCATTCACTAATAAAACATGTTTAAACTATAAATTTACATCGTTTTATTAACAATTGAATTTGAAGATATGAACCTGAGCTATAAAAATGGCAGCTGAAACGAAGAGGACGGCGATTCTCGAGGAGTATATTTGTTGTTCTGCCAATATGCCACGAGAATGTGCTCATCAATGCAGGACGACTATAAATTCATATTGTTTACAATAAAACTTTGCTGTATGAATTAAAGCTAAAAGAATATTTCAATGAATAAAGGTCAGCTGTTAAACTTATAAAAAGCGATAACTATATTAGGTAAGGAAGTACCATTGCAGCAATTGTTTTCAATTTTAAATATTCTTACATAAGGAAAATTAAAAGAATTCACGTTAATGAGCATAGAAATGCGACCGAAACCGTCAGATTATGGGAAGAGAAGCTGTCAATAAGCCATCATCAACATAGAAGTGAAAGAAACAATCAAACTAGCATTGAAAAAAAAAACTTAACGCTAGATTATTTTACAGTTTCTGTAGAATGAATGCATCGATCTAAAATCTCATCAAAAAGCAAATAGGAACGAGAGGCACTCACTTTGGTATAACGAGCATGGATGAGGATGTAGTTGGATAGTTCATCGCTCGGCGGGTGATACTCCAAAATCGAGCAGATGACGAGATCTTCGGAGAGAGAAACTTCAGCATCGTTGAAGAGTGTCTCGAAAAGTGTTTAACGATGCTATTTCGTGGTATTCAACGGTCTACGGATTTACCTGCAAATTTTTACCTAAAATTTCAAACTACAACTGTACAAATTAATAGTAATGATATTTTTAGAATGAAGCAAGCAGCAAATAATTTCAACCAATGCGAATATGAAATGGTGGTTGAAAAAGAAAAAGTGCTGTAAAAAGCAAATATTTAAAAGAAAACAACGGTAGAGTTCTCTTAAAAGGAGGAAAAATCTATGGAACTATCCTCAGATATCAACTCTCATACTTTGAACGCAGCTAAAATTCAATGATTTAAAAGAATAAAATATGCTCAAATAATAGGCTAAACTTGTATTGGTTGACTTCTTAACAATTTACGGCAATAATGGTAACGAAGAAATGCACTAGTCAAATATTTTAAAAAATTTTCTAAAGCAGCGTTTAATACAACAGTGCACCATAAAATACCTTCAGAACAACTAATCGAAATTATCGATATTTCACAAACGAAAGAGAGCTGTTAACAGTTGATCATTATGATTGTTTAAAGCTAAAACGGTAGCAACCTTCACGGAGGTTGTAGTCTACTCAATCTACCAACATTTACATCTCGCCGACTGTTTCAGTTCATGAAGCAAACCGCATACAATTTTAGCAACAAGTAAAGCACCAACCGACTGGTTGAAGCAGCGCTGAAGCTGAACAATGATTGCAAAAGTTGCAGATTACCACAAATGAAAACAATGAGACCAAACAATTTGAGCATAGAAAACGCTTGGATGGTTGAATCAATCAGATAAGCAGAAAAACGCATATGAATTACTAGCATAATATGTATTTTTACATATATCGACGTAACAATAAAAAGTGGCAACTGCGAATGGGAAAACGCATTTTGTGACGAGAAAACAAGCCAGAAATGCGCATTTTTGCAGCGTTGTCAATGAAACGAAGCAGAATGGCTGCAACAATATTTGTTAACGAGGAAACATGTTTCTTCCTACCCACTAACCAACTAAACAAATCATCAGTTGAAAAATTACTTCTGAACCTATAAATGCTTTTGAACTCTACCCAATATTGCAAAGATTTGCAAAGTTCGCATGAAAATATTGCTCTTAAAAAATCATTCACGAGCGTTTGCATTGCAGTCGAATAATGTTCAACTGGGCAATCAAACTGCATAAATGTGCCTGTACAGACTGTTGGCGTCATTGACTTTATGCTCATGTAAACATGATAACACTCATATTATAAACGCCATATACGATATATCACGTGTTTTCTATGGTCAATTAATTCTAATATGGCAAACGGCAGCAGCAAAAAATACAACCCAAACTTGCAAATTTAAATAAATTACTTTATTATTTACTATTTAATTTAAGAAATTAACGATTAATCAATCATATTCCAATTAAAGGGAATTCGAATTTAATAGGAATATTTATGGCATACAGCAATTGTATGAATGAAATCAAAGCACTGTGATAGGAAATAGATCGTGAATATATTATATCGTTGCAAACGCTCATATACACTCGAGACAGGTCTCGGTCTCATAGCGTGAAAATAAACGCAAGCATAACGTGTTTTGGTGATTGTCGAATGTATGCGACAACTACATCAATGCACTATCTCGTTTGTGGTTCCCAATTGGTTGTCATACGCGCAAACTAGGAAACTTCAATTGTACTCAAGTGACCATTCCTGAAAGTATCAAAAAAAAAACGGAAGTGCTAAAGCAGCATATGCGAACTTCCATTTCATCCGCCTCACCGACCATTTTCCGAAATTTATACTCAGTAATAAAAGAGAGGAAAAATTTATTTATGTTTTAAAAAATTTCATCGTTAGCATAGTACGGAAACATAAATAAAAAACTTTTTTTCGATTTTTAAATGCCCATACTTTTCTCGAATTCGTTAGGCCATAATGTGAAAGGTGGTCTATGAGAACGTCTTTCGATGCAGCTTGTATCCACCATATCACCTACTGATTGCTGTTCCGCACAGGCAGACAAACACAAGTACAAAAGCACAGACCATAGACAAGATGTTGCCATAATGAGCTTTGCAAATGGATTCAGTTCTCCTACCTAGACATGTATGTGAACAGATTCGATGCATAGGTAAATATCACAATCATCAAGTGGTATTGAAATTGAGATAACGGTTGTAAAAATGTCAGTGAAAAACTATGTGAGGATTTTATGAAAGTCAACTAGAGAAGTAAGTCATCAAGTATTTCTGGAGAAAACTTTTATAAATGCAAATTCGGTTGAGGTAAATTTTGACTGTAAATCGACAAGTTGAACGTAAAGCGTTTTAACTTCAGATGAACATAACTAACCTAGAGAAAAAATGGAAGCCGTATGTTCGAATCTGAGCGTGAGGTCAGGTTAGCCACTTTTTATTACCTTCTCATCACTTCGCAGGCACTCTTCTGCAAATTTCATCAAAAACCAACAATAAATGTTTCCCATCGGTGGTGTAAATAGCTGAACAATTTCGAAGATTCACTACGTACTGATTAGCTGAAGTTAACGATGCTCTAGCAATATACCATCATAACAGAGAGAGGAAAACGAAGAAAACAAAAACTTCTATAGATTGAGGTGACGCTGAACTATGAATGGCAGAATAACATTGATAAGAAATTCATAGAACTCAGCAGAATGCGTAACGAAAAATATTTACTAGTGGAATGGGAAAAAATTGGACGCTGTTGCCCCCTCGGGGATACAATATAGGCAGATGTTCGTTACCTTTCTCTCTCACTTTCTTCCTCTCTCTCTCTACGTTATGCGCAAACGCGTTCTCTCCGTGAAACTTTCACACGGCTGCAAATAACGATCAATATAAAAGTACCTAACTGAATTGATCATAGAAACATTCGGAAGGTTTAGTTTGCTCAAATCAATGCTGCGATCTACTAACTATTCAGTATGTTAAATATGAATCTGTAGAAAAATCCTTTAACTTCAGCACCAAAATAAATAATTTTTCTTCAAAAATTTGATCATTTTAGATGTGCAGATCTAAATTTTCTTTTGATCATTCGATGAAATCTTTTAGAGGAGAATTAACTTTCTTATGAATTTGCTGAAATTTTATATTATATTTGAAACGTTGTAACCGCGTCAACAATTCCCCTCTCATTGCAAACGAAATGCCATATCGCTGCACATTTTAAGAAATGTGGTTTTTATCATTTGATTCATCAGCTACAATTGATGAAAAGCGAATTTTTCCACCAGTTATATTGCACTTTACAAGTTATATGAAGCTATACAGTTGTAAGTTTACGATGAAGGAACAACTACCGTTAATTTGAACTGTCAGACTTCGCAAGCATTAGAACGAGAGAGGAGGAGTGACGAAGGACAGGATTGTCGAGACGGATTGAACACCAACTTGAATAAGTTTTAGCTAAAATGGGTATTGTAGTGATGGAAATAAATACTTGATTAACTTTTCTGTTGTTTTAAGCATCATTAAAAACGAATCACGACGACAAACCAAAGAGTATAGAAATTGACGAGAGGTTTTTTCACGACTCGTTTTAGCACTGAATCGTTCTCCCTTTATACCGCGTATATCATCCATATTTTTCATATGGCATTATCAAACATATATATCAAAATAGAAGAAAATATAAACACCTCGGAAGTTCCACCTTACAATTTAAGACAATTTTGTTGGCCGATATTCAACGGATTTTATTCTACTTTACGCAACAAATATTTACAATTTTTGGAGCTTTTCATAAACTAATCGATGATCACCGAAATTTTTCCCAAAACCTGACTGGCTACTCGAAGTTATAGAATAGAACATGGCTAGCACCGACACGTGCTTATCAAAATGCAGCGCCGTATATTAATATTGAGCTGCAATATTCTTATTTTGAAAAAAAAATTTCTCGCAGCTCTAACGAGAAAACGATAGCAACTAGCATTCCCCATCTGTACTTGATCCGTGAAACTGTGGATTGCGTTCAACTTCGAAGTTATGCATTTTCGAATAGGTGGGAATTGCCAGGTAGCATGATATCTAGGTAGGGTGGCGTCTGCACTTGGTATGTTTTTAAGTGTTTCGTTGTAAATATTTCAAAGTGTTAAATAATTCTCCCGTTACCGCTACTATTTGATGTGCTTTTCCGAGTTTCTTTGAGAGCGAATGAGATCAACGAAGTGGACAAGTTTTTGATTTAAGAACGTCGCAAACTATGAGTTCCAAGTAATATTCCATCTGCTTCGATTTCTCGGCGTGTCAGAATTCGGAGTCTTTAAAGTCGTCAGTCTATGAGAAATTTTGACGTTTCAAATTTTATAAGCCTTAGATTTTTTAGTAAATTTTTAGCAAAAAAAAAAGTTCATCAATAATAAAAAATTAATTTAGGCACAACGAAATCTCCACTGCGCGCATAGGTAATCTGGTGGTTTTTCTCCATAGGATATGCTGGTTAAGTATTATTTTTCAAACGATATTTGTTTGATCGTTAAATATACTAATTCGGTTTATTTGTTTCATTCATTACGAATAAATGTCTCTTCATAACGCTTCCACTTCCGCTTAGGTGAATCAGAAGGTAGCATAAAGGTTAGGGCTCAGGCTCGTCTCCTGCCCATCGGACACTGACGAGCCAGTTCATCGTTGTTTCACTCAAGAAGAGGGTTCTGACTTGCTCCACCGCCTTCGTCTTGATGAGGCCTCTGGTTGGATTGACTCGGTAAGAGGAAGCCAGATAGCCCTCTTTAAACAGACCGCGCAGTAATAACCAATACCAAAACAATGAATGGAATAAGCCAAAACGAAATTTTATAAGCTCATAAAGTACAAATTATTTGCATAAAATCCGTTTTGTCGAATCGTAAAATACTTTTTATTAAAATTAGTTGATGGAAACATAAATGAAGAAAGTCTTGATGAAAAAAATTTGAAAGATATTTGCATAAGCATATATCGTATATATACTTTTTTTCCCGCATTCGATTTTCTTCTATGTTTTGCTTTCTCAAAGCGTCGATAGCAGCATATTGCAAAAATTGGAATTGTGCTGAGTTTTTATTTGTATTTGGAACGAAGGGGTTCAACTTCGAGTTCTCCTCTCATTAAGCTTCACCTATATCTCCAGTAACGTCATATCCACTTGTATCCGACCTTTAGCGGCCTTATGGATGGTACCGAAATGTTAGGGTTCTTCAAAGTAGGTGCAGCTGAAATGAATTTGTTATTGCATTCAACAAGACTTGATCCTTGATCAGGCGCTTAAATCACATGGGTTTCTTGCTAATATGTAGGGATCCTTTACTCAAAATGGATGCGGCCGAAACGAGATTCTTTGTTCTTATCAGAATGCAAATTTATTTCTTCCTCTAGTGGTAATTTTTGGCGAAACTTTCGCACCAAATAATTTGGTGCAATATGGGAGATGGCGAACAAAGAAACCTAATTATTGGAGAAATATTATGGGATGGAAAAAGTTTTATGTCGGGTCAACTCTTGGCCTTATCTCTTTGGGAAAGTTTCACGCCACATATTGATAAATAAATATGAATGCATATAGCATAAACTTTACGCATCGATAACGTTACTGAGTAGTGCACGGAGAGGACATTTGCGCCGTTGCATTCATCTTTCGATGATCTAATAGTTTTCAGAGCACCTCAAATGGCTTCGGGTGGAGAGAGACGTGGTGCTTCACGAACCCATAGCATGCCTGATACACATTTTCGCACCGAAAATGAAATGAACAACAATCCGAGCACATCACGTGATACACAACACACATTCGTTGTTGAGGATCTAGAGCGTCGAATCCGTGATAGCGCTCGAATAGGTAGTCCTAGTTCGACACCAGCTTCCGAGGGTAGTCGTCGTGGATCGGTACCTGGCTCATTGACACCAGATCCACTCGTTTTAGTGAGTCTCGAGAGTTCGGCGAGGACAATTTCGGCGAATTTAGATGTACTTTTACGTGATTTAAGAGGCTCACTTCATGGAATGAGTGATCTAACAGTGGAAGCATCTGAATGCTATTCGGATGCAATTTCATCGACATGTGACTCGGTTGATGCAGTCATCAAAAATACGTATGCTATGTTAGCGAAGGTTTGCCATTTTACGATTGACGTCGTTGTTATACGGGCAATCTTTGAAGCTTTTTTATGCCAATAGTCTGTTTCCTCTTCGTATATAAATTAGCCTAACAGTAATGAATCTATTTCTTTGGATGCATGACCTCAGTTTATCGATGGCTAACAAATTTTCGAATTTTAGGCCAAACATTTAGGGTATTTTTGAGGCGTCGATTTGCTTTTATTTAGAAAGGATTCCTATTTAAAATCCAAGATGATATGATCAGTTTGTGAATGAAATAAGCAATAGAGTGTCTTTCAAAGTTCACATCTTAATCATTCTATATTCGAATGCAAATTTTATTTGCAATATTAAAAGTTCCATCTTCATTTCAGCAAGCTAATGAATTCTAACATAATTTATAAAATTTCATAGATAGTAAATTGTCAGATAGGGCACTCTACAAAACAAGGACGAATTAGCAGTGCTATTGTTATGCAAAAAAAAAATTGGTTTTTTTTCGCTCGCAAAAGTGGAAAAAGTGAATGGGATATGCGAAGTTCTCTGATCCTGTTTACTAGTAGAACGATAGCGTTGATTATCAGCTAGCATCTTCACTACGATGAAGCCATTCAGGTAGAAGAGTTGAATGAAGCGATGGTCGGAGTGAAACGTCTCGCACAACAAGTCAAGGATATCAAACGTGTTGTCGATCTCTTTGAATCACATTTTGCGATGATTAAGGATAATTCATAGCGGTGATAAACGTTACCCGTAGGTGATGGAACCAATCTCATAGTATTCGGTTTTGATGTCGATTGTTGAGTGAAAGCAAGACCACTGTACTTTAAAGTAAAAGCCTGGGTACTTTTATATATGTCTGAAGAATATGGCACAATGCGAAGAGGTCTTTTTTAAATTGCACTTCATTGAAACCTTCATGATCCGAATTGAATTTTTTTTTTGGAAAAATCGTTTCTCTATCTGTGCGCCTTATTGTTCAGTTACCATTTTACAAGTAAGTTTTTGTGCTTTTGACCGGGTTACCTTTTACGGGAAACTTTTTGATGAGGTATTTAAGTTAAAGCAAAGGCACCCATGTGCCGATGCCTGGGGGTAAAAGTTTCCCAGATGTTCGAAATTAATTTCCTTTTTTTTTGCTCTGGAATGCGTGAGTATTCACTATTTGTTTTTGTAGTTGTTGTTTTATGCATTCCGAATCATTCGATGATTTGAAAATTTTCGCCGTCGAGTTCAGTTCTCAGCACGTTAACTTCTTCTTTATCAATGCCCGTAGAGATAATATCGCTTTCAGTTTTTCTTCATTTTTGTCTTTTTTTTCTTTTATTTTTATTGGTTTATTAAGTTTAATGGTGAGGAAGTTATTGGCATTGGGTTTTTTATCTTTCTCTATCAAATACCTATGGGGAGTTTCTTTTTAAGAGATTCAGCGGTCATTTTTGGTGATATAATGCATAGCCATATACGAATATAAGACGAAGGAAATATTAAGCGATTTTTATATTTTAAAATCGCTTTACCCAATTGGGTTAATAGCTATGAAATTTTTCTTGAGAATATCATCTCATCGTACCAAATTTTTGTGCAGCGATAAAAGCACTTATACACAAAGGCATCGAAATTTATTGATTTTTTTTTCAATTTAGAGGCGTTTATTTATTTATTTTCATTTATTTATTTTGGAATATATTCTTCGTCAGATGAGGTTGTCTTTCATTATTGTACAATTTTTTTATTCTCGAAATATTTGAATTTTTCGCATTTTGTATTGTCAAAAAGACCATGATAAACGATGAATTTATTTCAAATATTTATTAACGATCTCTTTGATAAAAACAGATTCAGGCATTTGTAGATGATCACCATCGATGGCAACGAATTGTAATTTGCCTTTCTCATTGAGAGTACGCAAACCAATTCGATCCTAAAATACGCTTACAACAATTTGATTACTAANAGCATCTCGTAATTAATCATTTCGAAGTATAAATCAACTTATGTAAATGCAATAAGTAAAATTTAGCATCAAGGAAATCGAAACTCCCACAGATATAGAATACCTGATTGAAGTCCTTAATATATAGGTGATGATTGTGCAGTGATAGATTTACTCAAAACTATCAAACGCTTATACTGGAGATATCATAGCATTGCTTTAATTTCTAAATTTAAATAATGTAATCAATATTAATTACTAATTTTATAGAGACAAGTATAACCTATCGATTTTTCTTTTGCATCTTTACAATGTAATGCACTTTTGATTTGAACAAAAGATTAAGTTTCCGAAAAATATGCATCATATGAATGCAGAGGTCGCATATCTAAACTCCCTTTGATCTCTATTAGACTCCGACTCCGACTCCGATATTCTTGCTTACTCTCTTCTTTCATTGCCTAGACCCCACTGTACTTCAAAAATTAAGCTTCTTTTTTTTTTTCATTGATTCATCTAAACGACAGCGCTATTCTAACAATTTCTAGCTCTTTGCATCTACCTTTCACATTACAGTAATTAAATTTCATGCACAAATTTGTAGTAATTAAATTTTTTGCAGTAATTAAATTTTTTGCAGTAAATTATGCAGTAATTAAATCTCACATACTTCTTGCATCTACCTTTCACCATCTACCTTTCGGAAGATACGCACAAATTACTCTTTGCAAAACAGTCCTTGCTTTCTTTTTTTTTTTTTTACGCAATCGAACTATGTCGAAACATAAGAATTCATGATGAACTCCATGTACAGCTTATCTCTATAGGATATCACTAACCGAAAGCAGTATTGGCGATTATTACCTTGTGAATTTTGCGAAAAAATTTGACAGTTAGTACTGCTGCTATTGAAGACCTCAGAAGCATAAAATGAACATTTGCTTAGCGAGAATTTCTCGAACAAATTTCTTTGCAAGATCATATGCTAGGCTTTTAAATTGGTTTGCATCACTGACTCCTTCCGCTATTATTTCAGTTATCACTCAATAACGTTTACCTCAGATTCCTTCGGTAGAACCATTGAATCGTTTAAGAACTTAACGAGTACGAAATTGTTGAGCTTGACTAGATTATCGAAGTAGGTTTGATTCACAACCTGAAATGAATCGAAGAGGATATTATAGAACCGAAACGTAGGGTTTTGTGAAGTTGATTCAACTAGCGCCTAAAAATGAGCGCTGCATCGTAGTCCTCGTTAATCAAAGTTTCATAAATCATCGGAAAATAATAAATCGTTCTTATTAATGCATTCATATTTTATTCTAATATTCGTAGAAATGTTTTCTATGGTGATTTATACGTTGCATCTCAATCAATAGTGGAATATGCGCAAATTTAGACTTATAAAAAAATGTTCGTAATTCATTCGACGATCCATCTTGAAAGTTGTTATAGAATCACCGTACTATATAGATTGTAGAAGGTAAATTGCAGTTAACTATAGTTCCAATGATTCATGAATTAAATAAACTTGATAGATGAAAAGTTTCAACTTAAGTAAACTTCATATCTAAATAAAGCCGTATTCTTATGATCATACGATTTACAAATGCAAATTCACAAAAATGCTTATGCTTACAATATATGATTAGTTATAAGAGATAACTATGGAAAATAAATATTATTTGCACTTCGTTTATATTGAAAAAGAAAAACGATCATCAATTCTTATAGATGATATAAATAAGTCAAATTAAATAAAAATTGGAAAAGAATTAAATAATTGCAAGCATTCGTTAGTGAATATTTGAAGCGGCACTCATTTAGCTTAAATTTTAATTTCATTCCAATTATTTCAATTACTATTACTGCATAATTTAAATCAATAAATAATGATTACATTTTCAGCATTCGCATCAGCGAGGAAAATGCTGTATTGTCGATAAGTGATTTCATCAATTGGATCGTGCCAATATTGAGCTTGTATCGAACTGAAATATTCCAATACTTATGCCATTCAAATCACTCAAATATTGCATTACTTAAATATTCATACTTTCTGATGATTTGAATATTGCAGCGATAAACTACTATAAAGATCTTCAACTCCCCGAATTTCATATGACATTATACTAATTTCCCTTGAAAATCAACAATGGATAGATTTAGTTGCATAATTTGAGCAAAGAAGCGATCTTTTCTTATTTCTATGAGAGGTTCTAGCATGACAAGTGATTTTATTTCGTCAATGAAAGAACAACCGGTTAGAGAAAACAATCGAAAACAATGTTAATATTTAATTCAACTCGAGTAACTAGAAATCATCAAGAAATTAGTGGAACGGAATTAAAGTCCATTTTAGAGACCTCCTACGAGTCATGAGGGATGTCTAAGAAGCTTTATGACTTCCCTACTTGTGAAGCAATGGCCATTTATGAGCATGCATAGATCAACTACTGCTAAATTGCCTTTTTTTGCAGTTTATTTGCTGAGTTAAATGGGAGCTAAAGCCGTTTTTGCACATCATTATCTACTTCATTTCTCTTATTTTGAGAGGGTCAATATCGTTGATTTATTGGATAGTATCTGATTTTATTGAGTGTACATGGGGGAGGGAGAGGGGATGAAGGGGAAGGAATGAGAGAGACGGGTAAGGGCAACGAATGATCTTAAGAATAAACAACCGATGAAAGAAATACGTCAACTTTTATCCAGTTTGATGGAATTATGTGATGACAATTCATTGAGTGACGAATGAGGGGCTTAATTGCTCCATTTGCTTAAATAAACACTTCAAATAGGAAAAAATACTACAGAAAAAAAGGCAAACCTTTTCTGTACGAAACCAATGTAAGCACCCATATCAAGTAGATGTCTAACAGCATCACATATTCGTACATCTCCAGGACATAGAGGCAGTCCATAGATGCCTTGTTGTGGACCACCAAGCGAGATTAGATTTTTCATCGGTGGCGATGAACAACGCTGTGCTACACCACGTCTGAAAATTGTGTTTCTGAACTTTTTGTTTTATCGCAATTTTGAAATTCACTGAATCTAAACTTCTTCCCTCCATACAGGATGATGAATATTACTGTAAGTGATGAAAAAAACAACTTTATAGAAATGTATCAGTAAAAATTTAAAGATGAAATAATTAACGGCTCAAGGCCATATCGAGATTTTATTATTTTCTACTCAAATATGAGTTTATTTTGGAAATTGTTTCCAGTAAAAGCGATGCTATAATAATACTTTTTTTTAAAAAATTCCGCTGATCATAACTTCAACAGGTAGGCACGTTTTCTCTCCCCCTACACTTTCAAAGATCAACCACCACATCCCTCCTCTTGCATTTTTCTTTAGCCGCTGAAATGAAGAATTACAAATATTTCAGCAGAAAACAAAAAAGAAGGAAACGGAATCAGTGGAGAAGACTGATGATTCAATTCACTGTTGATAGAACATCCTCAGACTCTAAACCGTTTCATTGTCCCCTTTTTCTTTTTATTGGGCTGTCTGAACTATATTACAACCGATATTGACTCAACTAGATAGAACGACCGAATATTATTACTTATATTATTTGATATTACCTTAAAAAAATGGAAGGAATAAACTTAACCAAGTTGTTTTGTTATGATTGATAAGTAAAGAACTTACAAGAAGAGTCCTCCTTGAGAGAATCCAATCGCATTATAGCCATCATGTAGTTTCTCATCGTGAGCGATTTTATCGCATACTTGTTGAATTTGTTCATTTATATTACCAAAGAAACCATGTTCAGTATCCTAAATGAAAAAAATTCATTTAAATAAATAGAAATTAACTTCTTAAAATATATTTTTTAAATCAATTTTTTTTTTCATATTCATATCAATCGAAATAAGAAAACATTTCCCCAATAAAATAAAAATAAATATTATTAACTTTCAATTGATTTAAAATGAATAATGCATTTGAATAGTCAATTGAATTTTCATAGGTTATTTGAACGATGCATTGCACTTAAAAAAGTCATTCAATCAAGTGAGTCTATCATGAATATCGCCTCAATTGGGTGATAATTCAGTTCTTTCGTGGAATTACCAGCCGATCCACTAAAAACCATCAGAAATAATATAATCATCGAAAATCTATTGAAGTAGCTGGCAATAATTTGAAGAAAATATATAAAACAGTCATTCAGAAATTAAATCAAATATCTATTCAAAATTCGCGAAGTATCTACAATAGTTGTGCTTATCGATCGATTGTTACACAAGTGATTAGGATCAAATTCTTAACACCACTTACTGATATGACGTTATCACCGATCATTATCGAATGCACATAAACGCCTTCGATTTCCCTCTCTAATATTTTCTTTATCCAACCCATAGTTAGTGGATTACAGCAACTATCACCTGCAAATATGATCGAATCTTTAAATCTTTATAAATTCAGAGGATCCTTTGAAAGTAAACCAATAAATTGGTACAGGTAGATGAATGTGTGGTTTAGCATGCATATATAGGAAGATATATAAAAGGCTTTCCTAATATAAATATGAGAAAAGAGTATTCGCATACCATTAGATACAACTGATATTTCTACTTAAATTGAAGCGAAATATATAGATATATACGCTAATTTTGTTGAAATATTTAGCTAAAATTGGTCTAATTTGTAGCACATAGTTTTTTTTTAAAAAGATTATACAGATTTGTGCTAAATTTTTAAATTTTTAACTGAAATAATAGTTCCCATCTCAATGAAATCATGAAACAAATATTGAATCTGTTGAAAAATTTGCGCACAAAAAATTCACAAATAAATACTCATTAAAACATTTTTGATATATAAAGCGTAATCTAATATAACAATATTATTAGCTTATTTTAATCACTAATCGATTAATCGTCGATGCAATCAAGCCTCTCTTAGATATCGCTGCCTTCTCAAGGATGAAAATTTCTAATATGAATAAATTTTGATGCTTTCACTAAGATAGATATATAGATCCTCAAACCACTAAATTAAAGCTATACATCCCATCGAAATAAAATTAGTGCATTCTGCGTATAAAAATTATTTCTACCATAGTTGTTGTTTATGAATGAAGAATTGATGAATATCACTGCAATATAAGGAGTAATTTATGAAGGAAAATATGCTAGTGATATAGGACTTACCCATGCCATGCCAAAGTACAATCGGAGTTGGTTTCGTTTCGAAAAGATATCGTAGATAATCCACTACCGAATTGGTATGTTTCGCATTCGTGAATGAAGTAATTATGAGAAGATATATTATTGTCGAAAAATGCATTATTCTTAGGAAAATATCCACTGATTTCCTTATCTAAGCAATTAAACTTTTTTTTTTAAAAAAAAAACTTTCTTTGTAGTCAAGTAATTGAATCAACGAAAACGAAGAAGACCGCAAACATTATATTATCTTTTCTTTATCGCATTGAAAACTTCACAGGTTCCTTTTTTTTTCCCGAAATATTCGGTACATTTGCAGATGAAATCAGCAAATGTTTACCCGAATAGAAATCAGAATCTGAGGAACAACTGTTTAGTTCGACTTATGTTGGCATAAAAACAATCCGAATGACGTATGACAATTCATTTTCCACTTCAAACAATAAGGATTGGATCGACGAATTTTTGCTATAGTCTATTAGGTTTGTTCCATGGAAGATAAGTCTGAACGCAATGGGACTCAATGAAATGCTTAGTTTGTTGTGTATACAACAACGAAATCTTATAGGCTTTATATATATATATATATATATATATATATTACGTCTATCTGTCATTGATGTAACACTAAAAAGCTAATTTCTATTAAAAATGCTAGTTTAATGATGGATTATTTGATGTGTTGAAGCGGATGAATTCTATCGAAAATATTTACAAATTTTGCTATCGGCTAAGAAAATTTTCACGTTCATCTATTCAATTGAAATAAGCTTAATGAATCGAAATTCTTTGCAACATTACTGCTATTCCTTAAAAGTGTTTATTTCTACGGCTTCTTTAGTAATATTTGTTTAATTGTCTATGCTAAGTGAAGAGTGAAATTTTTCAAAATATTTAAGTGCCCTTCAAAGTTTTCGGCTACAATTTGTTAATTGCGTCTAGGTAGAAGGAAATTTCGATAAGAGAGAACTCCTAAATTTAGGCTTTTTTTTTATCCCGATGAAGGAAATCCAATAATTCACCCTTCTTCTTACAACCGTATGCGTGCATATACATTTGTCAAAAATCGTAGAAGCCATATAAGAGTAGTTGCTGTCTCCAATTCGTTTAAATCTCTTCAGATTCTGGGTCAATTATCTATGCCTGGGAACACTGCAAAATTTACAGTGTAAATTTGGTGTGCTATTAGTCGCTTATAATTCAAAAACGAATTTTTATATTCGAGATTATTCTGGATTGCTTCATATGGAAATGGATTCTGACTTGATAGTATATTAAATGCGCAAAATACTAAAAATTGAAGACACCTAAACGATTGATAAAGTAAAGAAATTTTTTTTTAATATCATCCGAAAATTCAATTTTATTTCTCTAAATATTTTTATAATTGTCAAATTTTCATTGCTGTTACAACAATTATTAACGAAAACAAAAGTGAATAAATGCAGCACAGCCGGCAAGCGGTATATGTGGGGAATGAAAGATGAATGATGTGGTATTGAATGACGATAAGAGCTTGCGATATCGATCTCAGGTCATCGCAATAACACTATTTAAGCCATATAATCGTTGCCTAGAGCAAACAACAAAAGCCCTTTTCATAAATCGACTGCCTATCTTCTTAATCAGCCCCACTCTTATCACTTAGAGCTTATAACTTTCTGTCATCGAATAAACTGATGAAAGCATTGCTCTATATTTTAGAAGATATAATTAATGAAATTAGTTTGCATCAATCTTCTCTCATTTATGTAAATCTAATACAGCCTTTAACAATGAAACTGTTAGGATTATGTATGATTCGGAAGACAATAAATTCCATTAAGATACAACTTCATCTTTGAACCAATTCTCATGTCTATTAGAGATTTTCTTTTTGAGAAATCTTTTATTAATATGTTCATGAAGTAGTTCTATTGAGATGAGTAAAAATAACTAATTCCATTAAAAGCGGAAAAGTTTGTTCTGAATTCTACAACTTATTATTATTCGTTATTTCCATTATTCAAGCTCTAAAATGTATCTCTACTAAATAGATGATATTTTTAATATTGCTATTTCCTATTCTAAATTCTGCATTTGTTTTTAGCAGTTCTATTATAAAAATTTTGGAGTTTTTTTTTTTAAATTTTCAAATACTCAATTAATCACATATCGCTAAAAGTATGAAAAATTCCATGCGAGATATTCAAGCAATCATCCTGTACCAGTTTTCTAAGCTCTTCATATACGTTACAACGTTCAATGTTTTCCTATATGATTAACTCCCGTTAATGCGGATCGTTCAACGTTAAAAATGCGTTTTCTTTCTTTCAAATTGAATTGCAAATTTTATTCTCACCATTCGAATAAGAACCACTTAAATTTATTGCATTTAATATGGTTTGCTTTCAGTAATATGCAATTACCATTTATTCATTAACCACTTCTCATCAATCGGGTTAGAAGGGCTATTAGTGCTTTAGACTTTCATATCTTTAAATTTTTTAAGCGTATCAATAAACACATCAATTTCATTAGAATCACATTGGCGGTGGGTAAGGAATGAACGAAAGAAGATGGAATTCAAATCATCGAATTAGGCATCTGCTTTTGCGAAAGATTCTACCTAAATATGCCTTTTATGATTTCACCTAAAATCATCCGATTGCATAAATCACCCAAAATATGAGATATTTCATGGCATTTTACTATGCGACCAACCACTCAAAAGTAATTTCAATACTTGACAACACTTTAAAACTTCAACGAATCATATGGAGAATCAACAGATAAAATGAAGACAGCTTGAGTAGATGAATAAATTTTACCAATTGAACTTTTAGATCATAGACAACTCTACAGTAAGAGAGAGATATTGCACTTCTTGATTCGATGATACGACGACTTATAATAGTAATGATCTTGAAATTATACAATCTCTACTCTTTAATATTTAGTCTAATTTCTTTTCGCAATATTTCTACCAGTCACATATATTGCACCAGATGGGTGTAAATAAAATTTAAAAGGTCGTCGCTCATGAAACATCGAACGTAACGTCGGACGTCCCATGTCGCGCCGAACCACGGATCCTTTTATACCAAATAGATAGTGAATTTTGCTAATAAGCGGTTGGAAAGTGATGTCATAGTAGTGGTTTTTATTTCGATAAATATCATTGTCATCCAACGTGATTCAGATATAATTACATAACATCGATATAAAGTACAGAAATCAATGACTTCGAAATCATATATCACGAACTATGTCACAGTGAATTTGCATCGCACTAAACAATCTCTAATGGGGATTCAGTAAAAAAGCAAGTTAAAACGTTCAGCATATATATATATATATATATATATATATATTTCAAAAAAAAGTTTGTCTTTTTAGATCAGCGCCAAAGGGCTAATATTGTTGGCTGGTTCCTAGTAATCGAACAGTAGATGAGAGCTGGTAGATGCATCAAATCTCCGCAACAGATACGCACTTTGACAGCAAAGACACATTTCAAATATCTATTGAGCAGTTGTTTAGAGGATCAGAAACAACGCGGATAGAGCAAAAATACTGTTGACAACCGACTGTCGCTTAGCCAAAATAAACAGCTAACAAAAGCACATATGTGCAACGCCATCAAATGTACGCATCATTGTGAGAGATGTGCATCGACTGATATCGTCTACATCGCAGCTTCGTTCTCACCAATCGGCTAACGTTTAAAATTTTACTTCCCATATTCCGATGTTTTTCTACAGTTGCAGTTATTTAGAGAAGAAACCTCTTGCAGCTTAAGGGCGGTTAAATGGTCACTTCAGTCGACCGGGGACCCATAGCTAACAATATATTGACAAATATTCAATGTTCGGAGAAAAATGACGTAAAGTCAACGTGATATACTAAATCTGGCCATATATAACACCTCTCCATTATGCCGCTATCATACGTCATTATTCAACTCAACTATACGTACTGTGTATATTTGTAAATAGATTCAGAATCTTTACCTTTACCCCATTTGTGTATGCAAAGTTCAATTAATGCAGCCTTTCGATCATAGAATACATTCCTTTGGACAGCATTTACATGAAAATATATCAAAAAGAGGTCCATAACCTCGCAATTACCAAATACATTATATGGCTTGTCGATCCCCTTAAGCATAATGTGATGCCGAATGAACTAATTCAATACTTACAGCAGCATTAAGTAGCACAACAATATGCTAAAAAATTTGTACGGAATAGAAGCACTTCTGAGATGGAATATCAAATTCCAACAAATAAAGCAAAAGGCAATTCATAAGAAGCGCAAGAATAACATGAACTCATGAAATAGGGATGAACTTATAGCTAATAGATGTAACTACAAAATCGCTTAGTAGTTAGGTTCGAATGGGCAACGCAGAGTCCGCGCTCTTCAACATCTCTCATTGATAACAGTAAGAGATTTACTTTATGTTTTCGAGAGTAAAATGAGAACAATAGATGTGTAGAGATGACTCAGTGCCATATTCTTTATAAAAAGAGTGCAGTTGTTCTTTAAACTTTTCTCTTCTTGTTAATAAGAAGCCTATAAGATTTTAAAAAAATTTGTTTGTAAAATATATTTTTGAAGAAAAAATGGGGAGAAAGCAAGGAAGAGGGAGAAAAGAAAAAGGCTAAGCCTCGACGATGCTTAATGGAAAATAAGATATAGCATCGCAATCAGAAACCCCTTCAAGTTAGTAAGTGAATAAAAAATGGCCAAAACTTTGCATCTATGTTATTTCTAACACAGAGTTTTAAATTCAAACCAATTAAACGTCAATTTGCCCGCTACTGTCATCTCTAAACTACATATTTCTTTGTCCCTCTCGAAGAAACGCTCAACGTTTCATCGCAGAAAACCAATCGAAGAGACAGAGAAATGAACAGCGTCGAGAAAAGAAGCAAAGAAGTGATATGAGCAAACGAGCTTCCAACAAAAGCAGCACAATATAAACGCTCAACTCTGTTTTATGATGTCTGCTTCTTATCCTCTTCGCTAGGTTCGATATTCTTTTCTGCAATTTTCTCAGCGGCGCTCTTCACATTTTCAGCATTTCGCTTATCGATATCTGCCCATTCTTTACGTACCATCGCCACCAATTCATCCTTCCAACCCAACAATTCCGCTAATAGCAATGCACCCTCATCACACGTCCCTTGCCAGAAAACATCCCTGAAATAAACATACTTCCTCAATGCATATCAAATACGACACATCTATCTGAGGCACTGAATGCAATTTAAAACGATGTGGCCGCAGTGAAAAATGTCTGAGCGGATCCCAATCGATTCGTGGAACCTTGTCTATCCCCGAAACTCGTGGGAAAGTGACCGAAAGCTCCTTCTCATTCCATTATATTCATTTTAAACATTCCCATCGCATGCCTCATTTCACGGGAACATCTAAAAGAGAATGGATTTAATTATGCATCAAATCGGAGCGTAAGGAGATTATAACTTCCATGCAAGCAGTCGGCCTGACGCTAGTTATTGAGTAGGGATGAATTTTATACCGAAAGGTTGTTTTATGAAAAAGAAATGCCTACAATCCGGAAGATGAAAGGAAATCCCCCCCCCTCTCCCCACCCTCTTAATAATATAAATAATAGCCGCCAACCTATGATTGTCTTTATCGCCGTAGCATAATCCCTGCAATCCAAGCGCCTTTTCATACAATCCAGATCGACCCGCTTCAGTTAAATTGATCAACAAACGAGGCACATCGCCGGCCACCTCGTTTACCATACCCGCAAATGGCTGCACCACCAATGATGTTCCCATTATAATTAGCAAATCGCATTTTGGAAAATCCTTTAAAACACTTCACTCATTATTGTTAAATTGAAACGAACAGAAAATGACTAGTGAAAGCATCAATGAATGGATCAACCAGTTAGAGCAGTTGCCAAACACGCTGAATGAAGGAATCAGTTGAAGATAGTTCGTTCTTCAACCTTTAAGCCACCCAATCAACCGCTTTAGTCCACAAATATTTGGGTTAAATATAGCCAAAACTTAGATATCCCTCGACGAAATTGAAGAATTTTATTTTTCGACGGCTTAGAGACAAACTATCCAAAGTTTGCAGACGATCAGCAAAATAATTGAAGGGTAAGGTTTAGATCGGCTATCTTTTTTAAAACCTCAAAGCTAAAACCGACTCACCGCAATTGCACAATTGAAAAAGCGTTTCGGTAAATTCTCTCCAAAGAACACAATATCGGGCTTTACAACACCATTGCATTTCTCACATCGTGCCACCGTAGAATTACTGTCGTTTATTTTTTCTGAAAAAAAAGATAATCAAAACAGCAGATTAATCACGGATAAAGGAAAAAAAAATTTTTAAATATTAAATATTTTTTATTTTTATGACAGCGAAATTCAGGGCAAATATCGCTCTCATAGAAATTCAATTCCAAGACATTACAATATTTCAAGTTCGATATTTTTTTCGCACCTGCCAATGCTTTATGGTGATTTAGAAATGCATTCAACGTTTACGGTAGCCTATACGGTAGTCTATAACATTCAACTGTGAAAGGATATCACCCTAAATGTCAACGACAACACATATGCAGATCTGAGAAATTACTATAGAAACCTTCATCTTAAAAAGCTTAATTCCAACTATCTCACATCCTCGTCACTCTTGTCGTATGAATCAGTCTATTCCCTTGCTCTCCCTTAGAAGCTGTGCATGCTTCGCCATAGTCAATCACTACTATATGTAATCCTGAATAATAAAAGTTTAAACGATACATGACGCCAACTCCCAAGTTAATCGAGCACGCTAAATTCCAGCTTATATTTTATTGCAGTTCGTTTCTCGACCTTTATACATCTAAGAGTAATCGATAACAAAACAAATTCATCGAAAAAATGTTAAAATTGATCCGAAACTTTTGCGTAAAAGCATTTAAAATTTGACAACCACAGTTTCAAGATCGGCATCTACAAGCTGAAAATTTTCCAGGTATCGCTTAATGAGCAAATTAAAGATACCCTTTAATGATGGATTTAAATTTAAAAAAAAAGCAGAAAGGTCGACAACAACAGGATAGATAGCAATCCGAAAACATAAACAATGAAGAACTTGCCTGTAATCCATTTCAGGTCATATTTTTCGTGACACCTCAAACATGTGCTTGTATGATGTGATCCATGAGCCGTGACCAATTTCTCAGTGTTTATGTTGGCGACGAATTCCAACGAATCGATATTCTGGAATAGGCCGAGTTGCATCTGGATATAAGAGATAACGTCTTGAGATAAGAGTTCATCAAGGTTACATGTGGGGTTCTTCAGTCGAATAACTCAACGGTAGCTTTTGACTTCGTCGAAGAGTTATTGTGACAGCCTAAAGAACCCTTCAGATAACCTAATACTATAAGCATAAATCCCGCAGGAACCTCGATCGTGGCACTGCCATCAGAATGACTACAAGGAAAAATGGGATTCGGAAAGAAAACCAAGCTAAACATAGAACGAAACAAACGCCTCACTTCGCTTTAAAACTTCTTTTCAATTCCTTTGCCTTCAAGAATGATCCCCAGCTTACAATTATTTAAAAAAAAAAAAAACATGGGAAATTAGCTAAGAAATTAATACATCTTTGCGCTATGTTGCTAGGCAACTCTTGAAAACACTACACTGTGCATCACAGCTTCCTGCCCTACACTGTTATTTCCTTGGTGGCAGTCGGCTGTCAACTACTTCTGAGGAATCCTCGCTACAACGCTGTTAATAAAACTAATGTTTAAATAATTTATTAACAGGTAAATGAAAAGGAATATACCTGTGTGTAGCAACGAAGAAGAAGACCTTTTTCATCCATCATACGAATGAAATAATGGCAAGGCGTTGGCTGAAAATAGAGATGCGGGTAATCTAAGCGTCTTATGCATTTGAATATAGATCGGGCAAGATTTTCGTTCCAACGCCAGAAAGATGCCCCACGCTTTTTAAATGGGTAATTTCGTTTGGGTCTTACCAACGAAAAATGATTTTCGCCACAAATCGAACACGGATCTTATGATACATCCTTTACCAGTGATCAATCGAATTTCTTGAAATGCAACAACTTTGATCGTAGACAGTACAAAGTACTTTTGGCCGCTTAAACATCAAACGAAATTTAACTCAATTACAATCGCAAATGTGTTTCCTTTTCTCTAAGCCAGTTTTTGCAGCTTCTTTGCCTCCTTCCCTTACTGTGCTCAACAATCCAAACTCGAACAAGGGGAAATTTTTCAATTAGGTGATCTCAAAGATCGCTAGGCGAGCTCAACAATCCAAACTCGAACAAGGCTAAATTTTTCAATTAGGTGATCTCAAAGACCATAAATAATCAGCACAACAATTTAAATGCAGCTAGGAACGTTGACCGACGCGAAAGCGTCCTGATTCCTTTTCAATAGTCAGGAAGCGCCGAGTCTTCTAACCTTTATTCAAAAATACGCCAAGCCTTTTAGTGGCCACAGAAGCATAATGCCTCTTACTCTATATTTATAAACGCGCAGCGCCTTTCTTTTGACAGTTAAGTGATTAATTATTCGTTATTCACTTTTTCTTTTCCTCCCTTTCTCTCCATGACCCGCCCTATTCTTAGAAAGCTGGGCCATACCCTTCATCCCCTAGCTCACCAAGCGACGACGAGGAAAGGTAAACTCATCTATAATCAGTATCGTATCAACGAGAACTAGTTCCACTGCACAAGACACCTATAGCGCAGAAGGAAAATTTTTTCAGGGCATAGAACGAGATAAGTCACGGCGGTGCCTCATACTACTATGGCCGACTTCTTTCTCAGATTCGTTCTTTCTGAGTATTGGCTGAAATTTTTTGGGGATGTAATCCTCCTCCTACTATCCTTTGAGATTATCTTTCCAACTTGCAGTACGAGGAAATTAGAAAAAAAAGATGGTCGAAAATCTCCAATGCAACCTCACTTCACAAAAATAAACTCACTTTGAGGGTGGACGGAAAAAGTTTTTTGGCGAGAATATAGAATGGCTCAGGATGTTTTGAAAAATAATTGATTTCAAAGATGCACATCGGGTCAGGCAAATCGTATTCCTCCAAGTTTTCATACAAACCAGTACCTTAAAAAGAATTGAATACGTTTACCAACTATAATATTGTAAGTCGATTTCACTTACCTCTCATCAAAAAGAAGATTAAAAAAATGCGAAATATCGCATCTAAAGGATATGACTGATCCAGTGGACTGCTCATTTTTACATAAAGTATTCACAAACAATCACTCATAAAAGTTTGAGATTATTTTCTATACTCTGTTTTCAGCATAATCTGTTTCATTGCTTTAATGGAACAGTTGATAATTTTGACAGAAGCAAAAATTGACGAGAGACGTCTCGTACCCTATCCCCTTCCTTGAGCAAGACAATTCTCACCTATCAGAACACCATTTTACACCTCTATTCATCCAAACATTTGGTTAAGAAGACAGAAAAAACCAGGTGTTGATAGCCGTAACAAAAACTACGATCATGCGATTATTACACTCGTGTAACAATAGAAATGAGGCTAAGGTAAGCTTACTTAGAAAACCGAAACCGATACACAACCTGTTATACCAACAGAACATATTCTACACTTCACATTATAACCTATATTCTAATTTCTCAACCAGCAATTTCTATATAACTTGGACTTCGAAAATCAGGAATGCCTGCTGATGTTGATATACCTGCACCGACCATAAAGATAATATTTTTCGCTTTCCCTTGTCGAATATATTCGGCCACTCCTTCGATTGTTAATGAAGGTAATTTTTGTTTACTTTTCTCATCGCCTAAAATTAAACATTAAATTAATATCACATTTTAAGGTCCTAAAACTTACAATAAAAGTAGGAAAACTGGAAAGAAATGGAAAAACGAGAAATCTTAAAGAAAAACCTCATCCCTACTGAGAAAAAAACCAATGAGAAAAATTATGGCTCTTTTCTCCTGTGAACAAAATGTTTGCTAACTCGTTACAAGACGCAAGCCTATTTACTCGATGGAAAACTCGTTCCTCCGTGGACTGCATCCTGTAAGAACTGGAACGATGCAACTCTTCGATACATTCACGTTACAAAAACCTAGTGCCAAAATGAATAAAAGCCGGAAGACTATCAAATCGAACCTCCGGCGATGCTAGCCAAAGCATTTTCGAAACTCGTCACAAATCGATCATACAAATTTGGCAACTTCGTTCCATCACTCTCTTCCTTTTTGTCCGGATCCTTCCTGGAGGTGCTCGATTCTCTAGTCTTCGATGATGCTCCACCCTTATCCGTCCTTGTCGTGGAGGTTGCCTCTGTACCTTTCTTCTCCGACATATTACTTCGAACCCTACTCTGAAATATATAACAAGAAATATACTTTGGCTTTTATTTAATAATCAAACATGCCAAGTACACGATCACAATGCATATACTCCAAGCAAAAGAAGCATTAAAAATTAGCGCCACATCAAACAAAACCTATTTCTATATATTGGTATATAACAGGTTTCCGAGTGAGGAATACGATCGCTAAACGGAGTGGATTAGAGATCGAGACTCCGATGGCGACCGGGACCATTTTCTAACCACGACCAAATTGTAGTAGCTTAAAAAAAGCACCGACACCGACTGCATTAACGTGTTTTGCTCAGTAGGAGTTCGGACCAGATTACTCAACGATTACGATGAAAAAAGTGAAATATGAGCAACGTTATATTCACAGAAGGCAGGAGCTTTAATTAAAAGAATGATAAGACTTCTGCAGAAAAACAACCAAGATCCCTCCTCTAGATTGGGCATATTGCAATGCAGCGTAACCAAATTTGTGAATAACCCGTTAAATCAGTCGCTCTAAGAGATGTTAGTTTAGTTAATAAATAGTTCGTGCAATAGTGGATGATGCAAACGTCACGACTATTTCCGGTTATGGTCTAATAGATATGCAGCCGGAGGATGAATGTCGACATCTAGCGAAATACACTGCATCCTCATCTCTTCTCATGTTCTTTTTCTCATTTCCATTCATAATCTACTCCGCCACTCTTCTTTTCTATTGCCAACCAGGTATACTTGCAATTGGGCACCTACTAAACCATTACCATGTATGCCAAATAAAAACATATTCCATCCATCTCCTTTGGTATATGGAAAGAATGAAAGACAACGACTCAGTCCTATCCGATAAAAGCAAAAAGCACCGGAAAGAAACCGAATTCGCTCGTGCACGCGAATCCTGGTACTAGATATAGAACGATGCAAATGGTTTCTTTCGATTAGTGGCGTCGACTGATGACTCGGCGCGGCGAAGTTTAACGATATGCCACTACTGCTGCGTTAATCGCAACATTAAAGCGCGAAATGTATGTGCTTTTTTTCGTCTTTTATTTATTTGTCCATTGTTTGTGTGATGTCAAAGCTACATGTGAAGGTCAATGTTTGCTTTGAGATTATATCCAATGGCAACATAGCATCACTAATCTCAAGAAAATCAAACCAGTCAGGTGGTGTTCTACTTCATTCAGGTAATATTCCACTGATAATAACGAAATTTGAGCGAATAACGAAATTTGAGGCGAACATCAACAATGATCAAGCGACCGGATAATAAGAAGTTGCCTCACCAGAAACTTATGTAACGCAAAATATCCAAAACAATAATCTTTTCGTTTCGTATTCAATACTTTCTTCAATATGACGTACTATCTCTTCGTTCATATATCCGCCTATCAAATTGTTAATTAAATTGAATTTTCGACGATAGGAAATCGGAATCAGATGCAAGGAAAAAGGATTCCAACAATTGTATCAGTGCATCTAGATCTTTGCGCAAAGGAATAGCATCAAAGCATTCAAATGGAAAATATCTTCTAACATCACACAAACACACACTGTACCGTTTCAATGCCGCCGATATCACCACACAATGAACTCAACACTCTTGAAGCCTGAATTAAGCAACAACTGTTAGAACAATATTTATCCAGCAAACAGAGAAAACAATATATAAAATTGTAGTCTAGGAACTATAAGGTAGCAGTCAACACTTCTACTTGCTCTATACTTCAGAAGGCCGAAAGATTCGAAATGAATAGCCGCCGATGGCTTATGACCTCCTGCCGAGCTTATTTTTTGATCGAGTCTAAACTAACGATTAAATCATTCGCTTCCTTTGATCCCTCTCTAAACTCGAGATTATAGACCGGAACAGGTTAAAGGGTTCAAGAACTCGAAAAAAAATCCACACCTTTCGACACATTCCAGTTGTGAAGTAGATAAAACGATGTCACAACCTCATTCACCAACTACACAAACCATCAATGCCCTATGACGGCTCGTTGAAACAATAAAAATACAGAAAAAATTTGCTTAAAATTTTGAAAGCCAAATCTTAGTCGGGTAATTTTTGACGTAACAAAGCAACAAATCTACATAAAGAAAAACTTGATGGCAAAGTTCCAAATATGATCACTGGCTGGCAATTCTCCAAATAATCAATACCGGTGAACAATATGTATGAGAAACAAACCTTAATAGGCGATCGAATACATCTCTAGAGAGCGATCACTTCTGGAGACAACAACTTTATAATCGAACCTACTAGTAACCTATGAAAACGATATTCAATTGCTAGACTACGCTGACTGACTTGACTAATTCAATATATAATAAATTCGACCACTACTTTTATTTGCCGGTACATGCGATTGTATAAATTCACGCTTAAAATAGAGACAGAGTAAACACCAATGTGTATGATAATATTTCAGACAACCTAATCATCAGAAGTCGACACTTGGGCAAATTCGTGGGGAAAAGGGGGAGGGAGAGGGAAGAGAGAGAATGACGAGCCAGCGGTCACTATGCGATTGTGAGCGAAAGCCCAATATTTGTAAGAACAATCTTCAAGTTTCCTCGATAGGACCCCGATAAGAACCACGATATCCAGAAAAGGGAAAGAGTTACTGAAGATGACTAGCCCAGTGGGGTGAAACACCCGTAATTGTGGTAAATTTACTCCCTTATTACCAATGTCTATACGATCAAAACGGATTCATGCATCGCAGCTCTGTTCAAATGAAGCATTCAAAAGCGCAAATCCATCAAAGACATAAGGAGTATTCCATCTCCCGATTTCTGCTAGCGATTGAATAGTTAGCTCAAAAAGGTGCGGATAAGGTGCAGATGCAAAATATTACCCCCACTTGCGGGAAAATGTCACTTTACCTCTACCTGTGGGAAAACGCTTACCGTTGCGATAATGGGATTGATGGTGGCCATTCTTAAAGTGTTGCGAAGTTGAACGAACATTGTCACGATCGCTCCCTCTTGTGCGAAACGTTTTCAACACACTGACCGAGACACCAACCTGCACACAACGACTATTATATTAAATCACTACTTCTTCACTTCGACAATTTCTTCATCTAATGTACCCCATATCCTCTCACCTTTCACATACTTGTCTCACTTTGAGACATTCCTATAGGACCTACAGTAACCACCATAAGAAGGATACTGTAACAACTTATAGAAATCATATTGCATCAGCACGCCATTATCAAATATTACACCACACATGAAATAAAAAAATCATATTTGAGATTTCAATTTGCAATTCTGTAAAAGGAAATTCTTTCATGACCCTAAATCCTATAACATACTGAGGTTAATAATCGCGAATGTCGAAATGCCCAAAAATCCCCCCAAAAAAAGCATGCAAACTTAGTAATGGCGAAGATATAAATAATTACAGATTTGACTATGTTATCAGATGACAATGTTTCGTCGTCACGTTTCGTAGAGATTTTTGGATACTTTAACGTTCGCGCTTCTTCAATTCCCTCATGCATCTTTTGAAGCAATTGTCGACCGATATATTAGATCAATAATCTTCTCAATGCCATTTTAGACGCACCAAATAAGAAAATCCTTGAAGCAGTATTGTCACCTGTATCGGAGTTTTTTCAGTATCTATACTATTATACGCATTGTATACCTCACACTATGCTTAGCAAATATCTTTTTTTTTATACATTTGGCCAATTTTTTATATATCATATATTTCCGCAAAGTTTTCTCGCTTCACCAATATATTATGCACAAGTTTATCAACCTCCTAAGTTCTACTCTCCCGACAGTAAAAATGACCCACTTTTCCATGATGCATCAACCACTCCACACGGCCTAACTGCAAACTTAAGTGGATTCTTCTGGACCAAAGCACAACTTTCACACTCACGAACAGACTTTCCGATATCGCTATCCGTTCCGGACCGCCAGCAATATTGTCCGGCCACCGAAACTATCCTCTCACGACGTGGATGAGTTTTATGTAGTTTAGCAAGCGCAATTCTTTGCAAGTTATTTGGGATAACTGACATAACGCTTCAGATCAACATTCAACTCGGTTCGCTTGGTGAGAAACGCTTCACATCCTTGATTCGGGCATCTTTCTGGCTAGCCACCTAATACGAACTCTCTAATTTGCTTCTAGACATTACCTTTGGTTGTGCGCTCCGCGATTACCCCAGCTGTTGTTGGTAGCTGTGATTGAGATTTTGCTTTCAACTGGTTTAACATCAGCTCATCCCAGCCCTCCTTCTGATCAAAATTTGGGTTGAACAATTCGTCGCCTGAGATCGGTAATCTCGAAAAGGCATCATCCCCTGGTCAAATTCTTCGGTGTTGTGGTATTCTACTCGAAAATTATAATTCATCAGTGCAACGACGCATCGCATTAACCTGTATATCGCTGTTTAAGGCACTCCTTTTTTCGAGTCAAACATCGATACAAGTGGTTGTGGCCTGCAAGTAGCGTGATACTCCGTCCCCATAAATACTTGTGGAACCTTTTTGCGCCATAAACAATAGCCAAAGCTCTTTCTCAATTTACGCGTACTAAGTTTCCTTGACGTATGTGCAACGACCTTAACAGTGCCATCAATAAGTCTATGGTAGATCACTGGCTCGACCCCTTCCCCGTAATGCATTAGCAGCAATGGTGAGTTCAACAGCTTCTTCATCTTTTTGATCGCCTGTTGGCATCAAAGATGCGATCAGGCAACTTCAGGTGAGGCTATCCCGATTCACTAAGTTCAATTTTAAGTGACTTCTGAACTGAAAGATCTATGCATTCCATGGATCTTCACTGGGGTCAAATGTTCTGTGTATAGTTATTATTGGAGTACGCACCATAGCTGTTGACTCTTTGCCGCTCATATCAGCTTCCAGCGCACTTATTGCTCTAACAAATAACCATCACGAGCAGGAGGATAGTGCTCTCTTTACCCTTCTCTGTCTTATCCCAGCTCCACTCACTTCTCATTTCTTCATGCATACAAGTATGGAACTCACGCAGTAAGCTTCATAACTAACATCATATTCTTCGATTCTGCACAAGTTGAGGTGAAACACTGAAGAGGTAAGGACAACATTGTTTCTGTGATCGTTTCTGACGTATGAAAAACCTCAGCAAGGAAGCTCGTTTATTATGAGCAACAACAAGAGTGTGAGCAAAACAATTTGCGACACAAAACGATGACCACGACGGTCATAGAGATCACAAAAATTCATTTAATCATAATAAATCAATCGTTGATAAGCGCAAATTTACTATTAAATGATTTTTTTTTTCATGGAAACATGTTTCATTGTTATAATTCTACTCGCTATATTTTGCCGTATTAAAATGTCACATATATTTTTAAAAGTTAAGCAAACGCTTTCATTTCTAAATTGCTAATATTTTTTTAAAATTTTTTATCGTTTCAAATATTTTCTTTTAGATCATCTCTTTTAGTCATTCAACGCGTATTTCGCTTTCTTCATTGAAATAAATACTTTATCATCATCTTCAATTTATGGCAGTATTCGAATTTCAGGAGAGGGTCGGATTGAAGGTAGGGGACAGGAGGGGGATGGGAGGGAGGTAGGTAGGGAGGGAGGGGAGTTTGCAGTCACCATCACCTTCCTCTTCTCTAGTTATGATGTTGTTTGAAACGGGTTTAAACTGAAACAATTTAGTATTTAATGAACTAAGAAACGAAGGTAATATATAATAAACTGAAACAACGCGCTACTAAAGAAATTCTGAGAAGATAAAGTGTAGTTTGTAGATGCAAAGAATTGACTCATCTTTCAGCTAAGAAACACACCTCTCATTGTGGAAAATTAAAATCAACTAAACAGCATCAATTCAGAGATTACAATGATTCAAACTTTTTATGGTTACATCAAAAACTTTTTCTACTTTGCAACTTAGTTGGTTCTCTTTATAATGGAATAGACCTGTCTTGTTCGGACCTCATTCCTATACCTATACTTTCATAAACACCTATGAACGTCCCCATGAAAGAAATCGGCCCTTTAACGCCTGAACATTGCTACTGTACTTTCTCTAAACATCGAAACATAAGAAAAGTCTAATGCTCGAAGTTAAACTACAACACATTCCATTTTACTATCACAGGTGAACGTAGCGAACTTTGAAGGTAACGGTAGCGCAATGACTCTTTCCAGGACAAATTTCAAACTTTTTGAAACATCTACAGCGCAAAATCCCTCCTATAGTTGGAAAATTCCGCTTTGAATGAAATACTTGGTTATAAGTTATTCGAAAAAATATTTGTTTCAATGATTGTCTTTTATTGTTCGAGAAGAATTGAATAATCAAACACATAAAGGAAGCATCGTGATAGATAATCATCAATGATAAGAGATATGCTGCAATTCGCCAATTAAAGTTTTTGCTGATAAATGCGAAGAACTAATCTGTGATAAACGCTAAGAAAATACCTGCTGATATACATGTAAACGACTATGAAGAAATATAAATATTTCATCGAAAAGATAGAAATTAAACTTTATATATTCATTATGTTAACTATGGATGTCATTGTCAGTAACAATTTCATGAAGGCGAAATTGTTCGCAATAAATTTCATAGCTGTCCTCAAAAACGAAAATAATATGATGATTTATTTTGAAGTTCAGTTAACAATGACCCTTGAAGATGACTCATTAATGTTGTTATCATTGCCAACACAATCAGATCTTTTTATGATAAAATATGTCCTACAGGAAATAGGACATATTTTATTAGAGGAAATATGCATCCTTTGAAGGAAATATGCATGCATATTTCCTTTAGTAGAGGAAATATGCATCCTTTGAAGATATTAACAATATATAACAAAAATTTTCCTATTTTACTCAAGCGAGAGTAGCTCTCACATAAGCATAACGAGCACTCATTGAAATAACAGCTGAAAAGGAGCCATTTGTTTCATTGTGTCCCCCAAATTTTAATAATCTGTTCGTTAGCCATGAGACTTACCTGAAGCCTATTGTGTACTATTTTCAATGAGCACCCAGTACCACGAAAATATTGATATAATTAGAGAAATCAATCGTATTCAGGATATTTTTCAGGATACTTCATATTCCGGATGCTTTATCGGTTCAAATCCGGCCGATTGAATATTGTCGAAATTTATGACAACAAGAGTCGATCGCATCTTCATAATTATTTAACTACTTTTTAAAGGACAATGCGTACAAAAGTAATATTGATCGAATATGATTATTGAGTTATTCATTATTACAATATTTGAATAAAAATACATTCATGATATTTTGAATGAACAAATAATTTAGCGATTTTCTTACTCACCGTTTATGGGCATTACTCAGATTTGACACAAGAGAATCACTGAGTCAAGGCTACTTGGCAATGTAGATAAACTTCTTCCACTTGTGTACCGTTCCTCCACTCACCACTTTCATTATCTCCTCCTCCACCCTACCCACATGACTTAGCTTTTCATATTTCCAAGCCACATTCTTGGGCTCAAAGATAAGAAGTTGCAGGAAGACAGGAAGAAATGAGAAAAGTTTTAGAAAGCGGCCGAATACGTTCTCCTATTTGATAGTTTCTTCGCCCTTTGTTTCTCTTGGAATCTTGTAAGTAAGATCGGTTCTTTAGAGATATTAGGCCTATCTGTATCGATTCCTCTTGTGGAGTCGATAAAGAGTTTACAAAAAATAACACAAGTGAACGAATAAAATCAATTCTCAAGAATCACATTCGATATGTCTGATGGGAGAGTCTTAGCCTAGCTGAGGACACTTCCCTCCAACAGGATCAGATACTGTCGTAGAGAATAAGCCCACAACGATGGGCTTCTCGGTGCGGCGGCACTACCGCCAACACACAACTTAGCTCCGACTGGTCTGATCTGGAGGTGAGGTACCTCACTCCCTAAAAAGGTTGCTAGTTGCCCTTTGACGTCAGGTTGTGTTGATGATGTTCACTTTGCTAAATGAACAGATCTGTTCATGAATCGAACAACGCCACATTTCCAGAGATGTTCTTTTCAAACTGCTCACCTGCCAACGTTTTTTCTAGCCTGCAACCCTCCTCAAAGAAACGTAGCTTTCGTGTTACGTTATATATTATATATATATATATATATATATATATATAATGTCGTCATTTTTCGACCTTATCTTTAATCACTTAAGATGCCTAGATATAACGATGTTGTGTCCCCCGAAACAAGATGGTTGTACTCCATTCACAGAATTCGACATCACTCTAAATAACAGAAGCAGCTCCTCGATGTTATTTTGATCCAGCACGAAGCGAATTTTACGCACAAGCTTAGATATCGAATGGGACTACAAGTATGCGCATTGAATTTGTAGTTCCTCTATTAGAGTGTTGAATAATGGTGATCCATTGTGTTTATGATTGAAGTGTCGCATTGAAATTGCTTTAAGAGGGTAATGTTTATCAATCTTCAGCACACCATTTTCCATATAAGTTAAGATTGAGGTTTTATTAATATTACAATAGCTAAAAATGTATTGTGGTGGTCCGTAATCGATCTTCATCTATGATGTCTAATTATCTTGAGATTTGCTGACATAAACAAAGGATTGTGTTGGATTATCGCACAAAATGAGCATTAGATAAAGCTCTCTTCATTTCCTTCTCCAACGCTTGTTGTGCCCCGTCTTGTTTGAACAAAAGATTCGTTTTTTGATGACCACATCGATGCTGAATTAAAGATCAGCTAGTGACAAATACGTGCAACTTCCTTCCACACGAAACACTTCAAGCATCAGATAGGGCAACAAATGATAGTTGCCTTATTTTCAGCCCTAAGGGGAATGGAGAGAGAAAGAAGAGGGGGAGTTGGAAAGGAGGTGCTGCAGGGTATGTGAGGCTCTCATACTTGAAATTGCCCTATGCTGTATGTTATTCCATCTTAAGTTGCAAAAAATGATTTTGTTGTTCTCGAAGAAGAGAGAGGATTGAAACACTTTTGAAGAAACGATTAGAGATGAAGGCGATTACAATCACATTGACATCTTCAACTGTGCTCACAAAGGCGTTCAAACACAATTATTCTTATTGAACTACTGCTAAATTGGTTGCGGTGGATGATCGAACTTATGCAAATATTGCAATATGAATTGTATGCTTATCAAGAAATTTGAAAAATACACAGACTAATAGGCGGAAACGGATCGGAGGTGTCATTACAAAGGTAGCGTATTTCAGAGTGCATATGTGAAGGATAGAAATCATAAGGAACTGACCCCCCTTGCCCCCTCCCCCCTTTATCTGTTGTCAACTACTAAAAGCTCTCTATTAACGTCCATCTGTACCATCGATTAAATTTTCAACATTATTCAGTAAATTATGAGGAAGAAGTAAACTTATAGAATATTATTTTAAGAAATACCGATGCAGCTGTAAGTGCTATGCAGTTAGTCATATATAGCAATCCCTCTATAATAAATTATTTGCAGATGTTTCTTGTGCAATGATAGAACAGCCCAGTTGTAGTCTGCATTTCCCATTTTGTGCAATACGCCCGATCACTTTCCCTATTTTTTCCAGAAGTCATCCGGCTCGGCCAAGCTTAAAATTCAGAAATATATGAAAAAGCCCGATCCGGTTCGTATTGCTGTAATTTCATTGGATGCTTGAAAACTCGGAGAATAAACACAGGCGAAAAAGAATTTTTCTTGTAAATCAGTGCACATTGCTGTATATGATGGCATTTACATCTTTTAGATGTGAATTAAGGAAACACGCAATAAAAGATCTGAATAGCATTCTTCGCATTTAACGATGAATCTCTTCTTTGCAAGGATTAGGCAAAAAGGAAACATTACTGGAGATCGCAACTGTCTTCTCATTAGGATAGTTCAACATTCTTCCAGAGATGAATTTCAGTGAGGTGCGCTTTGCACTACTTTGCTGATATTGCTTTCAACGGGCGTTCTTATGTACTTCCGCAAAGTTGCTTGATAGAATATATTATTGCACGGGAATGTTTTCAATTGTTTTCATAAGTGTGTAAATGTATGCCTGCATCTATGTACGTATATTTGTGTCTACATGCAACTAGGGAATCACTGAAGTTGGAGTTATGAAATTTGGTGAGTGTTGTCACTGAAGTTGGAGTTATGAAATTTGGTGAGTGTTGCATGCATCACAAATTAATTTCCTCGTCTGTATATTCAGAACCTATCAACTTTGAAAAGGTTATGAAATTTGCATGCACTGTAACTGGCCAGATTTTCGTTTTGAACCGGTAGGATTGAAAAAAAAGCGAATTCTGTCGTCGGAGATTTGCTATCGAATCGATTCGATCATTCAAAATACGAAAGCGTTATTGTGCTATTTTGTTTTTTCAATAGCCTTATTGAAATGCTCGTTCAGATGACAAGGATGCAACAATCCATATCCTCTCATCTCATCTAATATATGCTCATTTGTTTTGCTTTGATTGCCATTACCGCGCTCCACGAATAAAAATCATTGTTTGTTGATCTCTAAGATATAATCTACTTCTATCTATTAGAAGCATATAGTAGACAGTAGAGAAACGCAAAACGTATGTTCGAGGAGGTACAACGATGACAAATATATGCCACTATATACAAAACCGCATGTGAAACGTTTGTAGCCATAAATTTGCTTCCACCTTCTCCCACATCGAGGTCTTCCTTCACTCTCCGGATCATTGTTAAACTTCGATTTTTTGATTATTTGCAGATAAAACAAGTCATGGACGTTCGTTTCGAAGAAATACAGTAAATTCATTCAAATTGCAACTATTTGTTGACTAAGCAATGTGGGGGATGTGTTTCGCTTATCGAATCCCTTAGATAGTTCATAATTGTTGTTTTTTATTTATTTATTTATTTATTTATTCATTTTTTGATGCCTCTGAAGTTTACCAACTCTCGAAAATATGGCGAACAAGAAATTCAAGGCAAACACGTCAGGAATACTTTAGCAGCTCTAATAGCAATAGAAAACGCACTTTTTAAACTTATATTACTGTGCGGAAATTTTCTTTTATTCAAATTTTTTAAAAAACTTTGTGCTAGATTTTTTATAAGTAAAAAGCTTTTTTTTAAACTTTCTAGTATTTTATTCTCTTTTCACTGAAAAATTCTTTCGAATTGCGAAGGAATTTTGAGTGGAGAATAATTTTTTATGAAGAAAAAAAATCCTTTGAAGCATTGCGATTAATTTTTGCTGCTCGTCAGAAATAGAAAATTCGATTGCGACTTTTAAATTCGCTTTTGCGACTTATTAGAAAACTTATACGGCAAAAGGTTTTTTTAATAAATTTTTTGCTTTTTACTGCACTCAATTTGTAGCCGTTATCACATTTCTAAACAATTTCGCCTCTAAAAATTGATTCGTGCCAATTTTTTCGTTGCATTTAAAGTGATATTCCTTAATTTTACACCTTTGAACATATGAAAAAAAGGATCTTACTCTTGACCGATCCTCTAAATAAGGTTTTACTTTGCAAATTCTTCCCTCATTGCACATTATTTAAAGATGGCGAAATTTCAGCGCAGGAAACAATGTGCTTCAATGATTCCATCATAAAACGTTTAAAAAGAATTTACATACGAATTTTATTCATTGTCGTATATTCTCGATCCTGTTTTGCAATGCTACAGTATCATTTCTATTCGATGAAATATTCATGGAACTCTATATTTTACATATCTTTATAGCATTAAATTCCACACTGAAAGTGTAAAACCGCAACGCGTTAAAGCTGAAAGCACTATGCGATAGATGGCTCTTCGGCTCTATTTTAGCAATATCGGTATATTATGGTCATTTTAGATGATCAAGAAACGAGAACTTGTTGACAACCGCTCTTAGCTTCCGGATATGATCGATGCGAAAGAAATTAAACTATATCCGTAAATATAAAACATTTTTCTTAGTGAAATATTACGTGTAGAACGATTTTTTAAAATGTATTTACGGCATAAAGGTTTGTATCGTTCGTTTTATTAACGCTCATAAATCTTTCTAAAGCTATTAGCACGCATCTATCAAAAGAAAACTCTATGCGTTTAGCTTAACGTTTTTATGACGTATTTATTGTTTTTGTTATTTTGCTCTTATTATTTGTTGCCATATCTTTTATCTGGAATTCATTAAGAAAGCCATTTTAATGAATGCAGTAGAAACCAAATGACCAGCTGGTGTTATTTGTAATTTTATTTTCTTTTCCCTCGGGGGGAAATTTAATTATTTGTTTATTTACAACGATGTCTTCATTAACATTTTAGAAAACGAATTCTCTCGCATTGCTGTTGAATTTTTTATCGTTTATAACAATTCTATACTCAATCGGGTGCTTAAGAATTGCTTTCCAAAGCCACAAAGTTGTATTGAAGAATGCTACGCTTGTTGGAGAATCTTTCCCTGCTCAATTCGATTCATCAAGTTTTTTTCCACTTGTCCTTCCTCCAAATCTTTTCATATTTCAACCCATCAAAAAGCATAAAAAATTGGCAGTCATGAAGCTGAGAATTGGCAACACGCAAACTCCCAGTTGGCTATGAAATCAATAGCAAAAATTTTATTTTTGACGAGTGCTTATATCAAACTGAAAAATAAGCAGCCAGATAAGGAACGAGACTTTCCATCAACCATAATCTTTTGTGAGATTTTTTATCGAAATTAAAAATTTATAGAACAGATCCTAAAACACCAGCATATGATAGATGAATTGATTTGATATGAGCGTTATATATTTCACCATCTTGACCGACTAACTCTAAACAAGTGATAATGCTATTGCGTTGAGAATTCTTTCTAATGCTGTCGAAGGTCTTCTGCAAAAGATTCGTTTCTTTCGAAGTTTTTTCTTACAAAATTTTCCATTTTTCTTCCCATTCGAGGCAAAATGGAAAATTTGCCAAATAAAACTGGATGCAGCTTTTAACAGTTTTCAGGTTTCTATATCTTTTTTGTTTTATGGATGAAAGTAAGATATAGTTGAAGTATTTGTTATATGGCTCATTCTTTTCACAAACTTCACCGGCAGTCAAACTGATATAGTGTATGTACATATAGTAAGGGCATTGTCATAACGCAGTTCACAAGTGTAAATTTACAGGAGCGTATAAAATAGAGCAAAAATAAACATACACTAAAATAGAAACAAATAAGTGAAGAGTGCCAATGTAAAACAATATTGCCACTCAAATGGAAACTGATAAAACTTAACATGGTTGCAAGCAGAAATCTAGAGGGTCATCTCTTTTTTTTTGGATTTTATGCTATATAAAATTCCGGAGATTCTAAATTTTCCGGGATTTTGATGAACTCTAATTCCGGATTGGCTAGAAAGCTAAACACTACTAATGGAGAATCATTGCCAGTGATTTATATGGAATTTCATGAGAGCATTTCAAAAAACAAATTTCTGGCTTACTATTTCGGCTTTTTGCATTAAAGAGTTGTACATTTTCCGTAGATTATTTGTTGTTGATGTTAGCTCACTGGTGGAATACGTTTCATTATCCATAGATCGGCTTTATTGCGCAAATTTATTTAAGGATATGCGACGGCGCTTTACAAATAAATATGTTTTTGCCGAACAAAGAACAAAAAACTTAGATGCTGAAGCATAACGAAGGGCACATTGAGGAAGATGAACACAGCCATTAAGCTTACAACTTCCGATGCGGCAAAGTTCAATTTCATTTGTTTTGAAGAGAACCGTCGAAGTTAATGGGCAACTGATCGTCAAAATAACTTAAAATAAGTATTCACAAATCCGCCTATACATTTTTCACCTATGATTCACTGTAATTCACCTATAATTCTTCTATAAATTCACCTTTGTTGGTTGAGTAATTTCTTTTAGAACCCTACTTATTCGTCAACTTCGGTGATTTCTGAGAGAATTAACAACAAACAATTGAACACTTATGTTTTGCTATAAAATATTCGTAAATTTTTATCTATCAATAAAATATTAACAATATCTAGCAACAATGCAACACCTATACTATTCTTCATACTAACAATTTCTCTTCTTAGCTCATTATTTTCAAAATTGCATAGTAATATTTTCTTTTTATCTGAAAAGTTTGAATGTCTAAAGAGAAAGTTGAGCATCAGTCAATAGGGCTTAAATTGTCAAAATTTTTCTAAGTATTTATACAGTGACATCTTAAAGCTTTAAATAATTGCCACGCTATCTCGAAGTGATCTAAATGCCAAGTTCGTAAATGCAATCCGTTTCCAATGCATATCCTACATCCGTTCTATCTATATACGGTGAGTTTGTCTGCATATCTATCTGCCTGATATCTTTGGCTCAAGTGTCCGTTACCTTCTTTCCTGAGGTTTGTCTCAAGATTGAGCTCGCAATGACTACATCTACGTGCTTCCAAGTGAAATGAAAATACAATCTTGCAATCGCTAATGACTCTTTATTATGCGTGATTAAGCATAAAACTTTTCAAAACTGTTTCTATCATCTTAGTAAGTGAATTATCGACCGATGATCTCTGACTTTCTTTGCATTATTCAATTATACAGGATAGGGTCAATAGCGTTTTTTTTTCTTCCCAGAACAAATAAAACAGTAGAAAGTATTTTGAGAAAAGTTGCAACTCATCCTTCTAACTGAATGTAGTCAATTCATTTATGTGAAAATATGACAGTTTAAATTTGCAATTTAAATAATTTGAATTTGCCATTTAAATAAGTGAATTTTTCTTTTTCAACGAATTGGTCACCTCACGAGGAGTGACGGTTTCTTCCGGCTCAGAATGGAAGATTGTAGACCAGATATTATGAAGAATATGCAACTATAGTTGTTGCAATATGCTATGGTTATGTGCTACAGTATGAACGATATGTTACGGTAATTGCATTGAATAATTTATTACAGTGATATGTCATTAATCCTAAAGCATATCAGTGATACGCATTTCCCACATAAAGATGCAGTGTAACAGACTGAAGCATTGTTACATATTCGATAAAGCATTTATAATATACGAAACTGCACTATCACGCAATAATGGTCAGCTCATTATGTGACCACCTCGCAGGTCAACGAGGATTCAGCTACTTAACTGCTTCGTCCCTTCCCCTCATTTTCGAAATTTTTTCCCCTTAGTTTTGCGTCGCTCGTAGAGGTAATATTGCTGTCTGGTTATGCGTCTGCTGATCTATGCAATAGATCATTTGGATATCCATTCGCCAATGCGTTTTCTACCTTTTGCAGTTCGTATATCGTTAAGTATTCGCAGTTAGGCCATTTTACAAGTGGTTAACACTGTGGAGATAGTCGAACTGCGTGTGTGTGCGTGTGTGCGTGTGCGCGCGTGTG
>QEWY01001797.1:64887-119585 GCA_006503575.1 Baylisascaris schroederi | reverse complement strand
ATCGATCAAATCGACGTCGAATCAGTCGAATCGACGTCGAATCAGTCGAATCGACAAGGAATCGAAAGAATGGAGGTCGAATCGATCGAATCGCTGTCGAATCGGCACCATATTGGCGTCGAATAGACCGAGTCGATGTCAAATCGGTCGCGTCGAGATGAAGTCGATCAAGTGGAAATCGAGTCAGTCTAATCGACCTCGAATCGCCCGAATCGACATGGAATCGATCGAATGTACATCAAATCCGTCGAACCGACATCGAGTCGATCGATTCGACGTCGAGTTCACCGAGTCCAAGCCGAATCGATCCAATCGACATCAAATCGACTTCGAATCCATCGAATCGACATCAGATCGACCCTAATCGAGTCGAGTTCATCGGATTGACATCAAATAGATCGAATCGACGTCGAGTGGGTCGAACCGACATCGAATCGGCATCGAATCCATGGAATCGACATCGGATAGATCGAATCGAATTCTACTCGACCTAGCCGACTTCGAGTCGACCGAATCGATTTCGAATCATTCAATCGACGTCGATTCGATGGAATTGACATCAAATCGTAAGAATCGACATCGAGTAGACACCGAAACGACGTCGAGTCGACCTAACCGACTACGAGTCGGTAGAGTCGAGATCGTATCGATCGATCGACATCTAATCGGCGCGGAATCGACTTCGAGTCGGCAAATCGAAGCCGAGTTGATCGACTGACAACAAATTAATCGATTCGACAACCAGTCAAGAGAATCGACATCCAACCCATCGAATCGAAATCGAGTCGATTGAATCGACATCGAATCCATCCAATCGACGTGTCCTAGATCGAGTCGACGTCGGGTCTATCCGATCAACATCGAATAGATCGAATCGAGTTCGAATCGGTCAAATCGACTTAGAATCTATCGACTCCACATCAATTCGATCGAATCGGCATCGGGCCAAACGAATCGATGTCTACTCGATCGAATCGACATGGAATCGAACGAATCGACATCGAATCGATCGAATCGAAGTCGAATAGGCACCAAATCGGCGTCGACTAGACCGAATCGACGTCAAATCGGTCGTGTCGAGACGAAATCAATCGGGTCGACATCAAGTCGCTCTAATCGACGTCGAGTCGATCAAATCGGCATCGAATCGACGCTGAATGGACGTCAAGTTGACCGAATCGATTTCAAATCGATTGAGTCGGCATCGAATCAATCAAGTTGACATCAAATCGATCGAACTGAAATTAAATTCACCGAATCGACAACTAATCGACCGAATCGACATTGAATCGATCAAATGGACATCCACTCGACGTCAAGTCGGCCGAGTCGACGTCGAGCCGATCGAATCGACTTCGAATCGATCGACTCCACAATAAATCGATCGAATTGGCGTCGAGCCGATCGAATCGACATCGAATCGATCGAGCCGATGTCGATTCCATCAAATCGGCAACGAATCGTTCTAGCCGATGACGAGTCAACCGAATCAATGTCAAATCGATCGATCGACACCGAATCGATCGAATCGACACCGATCTATCGAATCCACGTCGTATAGATGCAATCGATGTCTATTCGATCGAATCGGTTTTGACTGGACCGAATGGACTACGGACCGACCGAGTCGACGCCAGATCGATCGAATCGACATCGAATCGTCAACGAGTCGACGTTGAATCGATCGAGACAGATGAAATCGATCGAATCGACATCGGATCGACGGAATCGGCATCGATTCGGTCGAATCGACGTCTCGACGGAATCGGCATCGATTCGGTCGAATCGACGTCAAGTCGACCGAATCGACACCGACAGATCGAGTCGACGATAAACGTTTACTCTAATAGATTTTACGAATTGCAAAGCAATAAAAACCCTCTCATTTCATTAATGAAAGACGCGAAAACGGAATAGTTCAGTAAGCAGTGTGATCAATTAAATAACATTTACTTCGTGTTTCACGTTGGAGTGACCAATGTAAACAAAAATCGGAGGGTGGTGATCAGTGTGAAATACCATTTGCATATATAGAATGTGAACGACTTTATAGATTCGACGATGTGGTTTCGGAGTATTTACATGCATCTCATCGCATATAGAGATAGAAGCAATGAGTGAAGCACTTTACTCAATGAATAAACCTTCCTTTACAAATATATACATTTGAATGCAGCAAATCGGCGAAAGCACGATAAGTTAGGCGCTGATTGATTGGTCGAGTGCAACTTTTTTACCGCCTGTTACTGGCATGTAGGCGACCATATTCACAATTCGAACTGCCTTTGAGCGCTTTTGATCTAATAACAGATTAAAGCCGCTAAACCTGCAAAATGTTTCAACATTATGTGATCGATGAAAATGATAAAACATAAAAATATGCTTATCAATTGCAATTTCATGAACTTACTATTTTCCATCGCTCATTATTATCTATTGTTTCTGTTGCACCTTTATGACAGCAGTCACCTTGCAAGGTTGCTTTGTTGCACATTCCGACTTAGAACTCTTTTTTGTAAGATCTCTCAACGAGGAGCTTGTGAAAATTTATCTTGCTTCAAAGAAAACCATGAATATTTTTTGTTTTATTGATCAAGAACTTTTTGTCGTAATACGATCATAAATTCAATATTCGTAAGAAATCAGCTGCATTATTACTCCTGCAGTTTCACAAAAAAAGTGGAGAGGAAATGGAGAGGAAACGCACAAGACGACATAGCACGGTTAGCGCTTTTATGTATAGCCCGTTCTATGAGTCAGTTTCGTGCGCCAACAAAGAATTTATAGTTTAGTTGACCGGCTGGTCGAAAAGATCTACTTCCTACAACCCAGACGACGTAAATGTCTGCCGGTGTAGGTGAATACACGGCTGGTATAACATTCATGCAAATTTTTTTCACTTCCCGATGCTGAAGGATCAACTCGGAATATGCTATGGATCATCGCTGTGTTCATAGGTGGATATATAAAGTCTCCGTTTTTGTCAGTTGAAGCTAGTAGACATCCAGAAAAATGCACACATATATACGACAGACATGGCCGCACTAACATCCAGCCAACAAAGCAAAGTTGCAAACCCTCTAAGACGGTGGAAGAAAAGAGGATCGTATCGCAACGAGTGCAATGCTTTAGGTCTCGGGCATATTAAATTCGAGTATCATCATGAAATTCTCTGAAAAACTATAGAAAACTATCAGAGCAATTCTACTCGACGAAATTTCCACCATTTTCAGCGATTTTTTACGCTGTTATGTACGTAGAGGTCTCCTCTAGATACAACTATATAAAGCTTTACCTTTAGATCTCTAGATGTTCCGATAACAAGAATTTACGAATACATGAGGTAAAAACCAGTACAACATTATAATATGACGACAATTATTTAGGAAAAGACGTATAAGCATTAATAGGAGCAAGAAAGAGTGCTGTATACAAAAAAGAACACTTACTGCACACAAGGAAGAAACCGAAGGAAATAGCAAATTCCTTCTTGAAACCTTGCGTTTCGTGCATAGTATACGAATGGATTGACGATCGAATGTAGCATTGCAATCGTATTCGCCATCCACCTGCAATATATTATCGTTAATACTCAGAGCAATGCGATAGTGGTCGGTATTTTCATAATTTCCTTGATTAAGTTTTTTTTTACCACTTTTTCTATATATCAAATATTGTCTATTGAAATTTTAGGTTTTGAAGGGATGGAAGGTACACAAAAAGGCGTAGAGAGGTTTCATGCTATAGATGCTGAATGTGGAGCTATTGCGCCACTACGTGTATGTGTGCAGTCACTTTCAAGTTTCAAATTGAACGACCTGTGAATGTGGTTCGTGTCGTTTAATTCTCAAACTATCTGATTCACTCTACTTCATCAAAGTCGCGCTCCAAAATATCATTTTCATAGCCATCAGAGGAATTTTGACCACTCTTCCTGAGTTCTATGCTTTCAAGCATCTGCAGAACAGTGTTCCGGATATGGTTATGCTCGTTTGGTTGAGTCAGGCTGTAACCAGAGTATCAATTTGTTGGAAAGGTAATACATCTTAATAACTGTAAGAAAATCTGTGAGATTATATACCAAAAATATAAGATGTACGGATGTGAGACGATATTCGGATTGAAAGGCAGCAAAATATTAATGAGAAGATTTTGAGGCAACCAGCAACATGCGTAAAGAGCGCTTACCAGTAGCACCATCCGAATCATCTGTAAATTGATTAGTCTGCAGACTGATTCGCTAAAACAAATGCATAAACACTGCTAGAAATTCTTTATGAAATATTTTTCATCAAAGGTGACATCACAATTACTTCAAGAGCTCTACAATATAGTAGCAAATTACACAGGTCATGTTTAGCAGGCTTCTCAAATCATTGCTACTATTGGCTTCCTACTATAAAATCATTGCGCAGTGTTTCTGCGTCTATCTATAGGCGTTGATTGGCCAATTATTTCCGCATCTGATTAATTTCCGCATGTAGAGGCATGACGCTGTCATAAGGTAGCCACACTTCAAAAACGCATCTCGAAGTGAGCTGAGCAAAACAAAAATGTTTAGAAATTATTTTCTTCAAATATCCGGCATTGAACTCTCGTATCTAATCGTGTATAAATGGAAAATGAGATGGTAGCACACGAGAAACATCAATGCTTCTTTATTTACATTTCTTCCTCAGGAAAATTTTTTATTTTTGGGGATAGTCGTTCTAGCCGACTTATCATCAATCAAACGATGACTTTTAACTTTGGTTAGAGGCGGTAATTTAAAAAGCATTTATAAACGTGTATTTTGTGCGAATGCTTCACGATATTAATCAATAGAAAACCTGAAAAAAAACTTTCAATTATTCAAGAGAGAATCTCGGACATACATTGAATGTAAAACAGTCAGCTGAAAAGCGTAAAAAAAAACATTTTGTATTGAAATCGCTCATGCAATCCCTCCCATTCAAAGGCCAATTTAGAAGAATGTTCAGAAATAGTGGATCACTTGTATAGTGCAATGCTGCCTTCATATTCTAACTAAAACAGTGGAAAATGAAACGAAAAAGCTGTAAATCGCGATGAATCTATTAAACGCTGAATCCAAATAAAGTATCTGCAAGACTCATAAAAATGCTAACCTTTTTCACAGATTCATGTCGCTCGTTGACGACACATCTAGTTGAGGGTTGTACGCCAGGTACTCGACTATTCCACATTTTTACACCAATCGATGCATAACTAATAATGAGTACAGTCAACGGTAGACAGTATTGCAGTGAAAATACCACTGTGCCATAAGTGTGTGTTATGCCGTCACCGAATTTGCTCTCTAGATATTGCCAACCGTACTCCTCGCATGTATCAACACCATCTCGCCGTTGAATCTAGACGTAAGTGAGTTGGCGATTCAGGAAGTACGAATATGATTGAAAGCAATACATTATTTTCTAAAATTAACATGGAATTATGTGCATCAGTACTGCTATAGTTCATTGTTCACCATATAACTGAGGCTTTCGAACGATAACTAAGTGCACATCACAACTATGATTCAATTCTACTGAAATAATTGATAACTGTTGCCATTGCGTATAAAGTCACCGTTATCGTTCTCCCATGCGAGCGTTGGCTAATACATGAGGCATACTGATATTTTAATTAAAGGTATGTTAACTTCGAATACTCAGCAATCTGTAGCTCAAGACAATGAACTGAAGCAATTCTTCATCTAACAGACGAAAGCATTTTTTTCGAGCTTGCAGCAATGCAAAAAGAATCTGTTCTGAAGAAATCGAGAACTTTCCTGAATACTTTTTTTTAATTTTTTCTTTTTTTTACGAAACGGTCAAGAGCGCATGGCACAATTGATATACGCGTACCTCACATGAGTATCTATCGGCGTTTCATATAGAATTCAATGCAAAGATTAGAAATTCACCTGGTTAACATAGAAAAGAGGTGCAGCCATTATGAGTGAAAAAATCCATGTGACTGCAACAAGGTAGAGTGCACGACGTCGAGTAAGACGCATCCATGGTGACATCAAGAACATTATTGCTGTGAAGCGATCAAAACTGAAAGAGTGTTGCATTTTACATATTGCTCGCAAAACAAACGCGTGAAATAATAGAATGAGCATTGACAAACTCTCTTTCTCAAAAATAGAGTGATCTGATCAGGCGGATAGATAAAGTTTTACAGGTCGCCCCTCAAGTAAAAATACGTGAATGATTCATTAAAACATCGGAATTCTTGCGACTCCTACTGCAGTTAAGAATACTATAGCAAACCAAGATATCCACTATACACCAGAGGTTGGACGATGACGGCACCAAAAATCTCTTCTCTCAATGACTATCTGACCATTTTACGGATTTGTTGAGGCAAAGTTGAAGGTGAATTTGTAGATTCATTTACTTCTCAGATGAATTCCGATCAGTTGTCTTTCATTGCTTGCATAAGACCAGTTCTCTTTTGCTACTTATGCAGAAGACATCAAAAAAGGCATTGAATTTAGAACGATGAATCTATTATGCAGCGCAGTGTATCTGCTCTGTGCACTCTCTATGAGGATCCATTTCGAAAAGGAAATCTGAAAACAGTGGAAGTGTATTTGCTTCGCTTGGACGATGCGTTTTGTGCAAATTTCCTCGCAAATGCAAATTACCATAGAGGAAAAATGTTTCAAATATGTCCAGCTTAACGAGAATTTCCTTTTTGGGGTTATCAAAAATGGGTTGTGAGATGAAGTGGTGCGAGGTCAGCAGCAGATTGATGAATTCCGAGGAAGCAAAACATTAGGATACGGCCGTAACTGCGAGGGGATGAATAGTTTGCTGCAGAATTGATTGAGCTTTCTGGGAAAAACGCTGCAAGTTTTTTTTTTTTTGTTTTTGCTGCATTGTATCCTCCTGTATGCTAGACAATAACCTACAAATGAATTTTGCTAGCAGGAAACGCAGTCTTTTTATATTTATTATCGTTCTGCATAGTCTTCTTCACTATTACAGGCAGTTGTTTAGATAGAGTTGAAATGATTATAGTGATAAAGTGGTTGATAACGTGTGCTCTATCACCAAACATAAACGAAAACTCTGCTAATCAAGTAATGAGGTGCAATTTTTCTTTCGTAATTTCAAATCATCTAATAGCCAATTCCTCGTCTTAATATGTAAGAAAGCTTTTGTTTTGTCGTTTCCCGCTATTGTGATAATATTCGCTATCCTAAAGTCACAAACGTTTCTAGTCAATTCATTTATGGCTTATTAAAGGCTAACATGAACGTCATCGTCTCTTCCAGATTCGCACCCACTGACTTGAGCGCAAATGACCGAAATCCCCACAGGCAACAATAGCTTTTATCGAGGTTCTGGAAACCTAGGGAAGTGCTCGTGCATGTAGTGGTCTGATTTGAGATTTCTGCTTTGTTTCTTTGCCCTAATCGCATGAAAAAAAAATGTAACGGCTTGCGATTTTGAAAGATCAAAAGATACTCGAAAAAGCCGCGGTAGCGAAAATTTCTCGAACTCAGTGGCTCGCAAATGGAATCGATTCCCAAGACAGGAATCATCTCAAAGATAGTCTTTTTTTTTTAAAAAAAAAGCATTAATTGAGTTTCTCAGTAACAGGAGTATCTCCAGTGGAGTGGTCAGCCTGCTGTCGCCTGCTATGTTCTGTAAGCAATTCCATTTTCTTAGATCTAATGCTTGATGTGCTTTTTTTCCCCTTTTTTTTCTTTATCTCACTGTTTCCTGAACTTTGAAAGCATCAATTTGGTTTCTCTTGTTTCGACGCCATTTCTATGCTCTCAGTAATCAAATTTTTTCACACTGCAAGGAATAGAAAGCTACTCATCTTCTTTCATTTTTTACAAATCAACCTAAGCAAACACGGGTTCCTTGATTAAATTTGAAATGTTCGGTTTAAACGTTTGAGTGCTGGCGGTCTGCGGTGAAAGCGCTGAACAATAAGCGTTACCGTTCACTATTAATATTTTCTCTTTATCAACCTATATATTAAAACAAACTGTTTGTTTAATTTACAGTATCCTTTGTAAGTGCATCAAAAAACGATGCATATCATTGATGTGTACCACACGCACAATGTGCATCAATCATTTGCTTAGTGTAACACTCCATGACTGATTTTCCTGTAGATAAATGACCGGAAAAAGAAAGAAACCATTCCTTACAGTCATATTCTATTAAACTTGTGCTAAAATAGGCCACCGCACTCGAAGTTCCTCGGTCAGGAAAAGTTTTGCTGGGTGCTTTGTCCCCATTCTCCCTTTCCCCTCTCAAAATAAAATAGGAAATGCGTATAATCAGATTTCAGATTTACAGACAACGTCCTGACAATACGTGATCTCCCGAAGAACTGGCTCCGACCTCTTTCTCAGCGATATCAATAGATGCAACTATTTCAAATGTATATATGTACATTTCCGTCATATGTTCTTACATATAAATCGCATAATGCACAATGTGATCAGTTCGCACAGTTAAGCCTTGCGAAGAATGATATTTTTTCACTGTTTCATTTTTGCAAGAATAACAGTCCTCAATAAGTCGCACTAGAGTTGAAAGACGCTGTCGTTTGTTTTCGAGCAAATAGAATGCACATGCTATTAGGAGCAACTGTCGACGATAATTGATTATTCATGACCATCCAAGCTTCTTGAAAAAAGGTTAAAAATGGCCGAAAAAAAGGAACAAAACCTGTGCCTCCATAATAGGGTGGGAGTATTCAACGGGATTTTATGCAAATACAAAAAACAAGAGGACGAATATTAATCCCTCGTTGCACGTTGACGGAAAAAATAAGGACCCTTTGCATCATAAGCCTCAAAATTACATCAGCAACGCAGAAACGATGTGGTGCTTCTTCGAGCATGAGTTTAATTTTCACATGCAAGCAATGTCTAAGCATGCAAAAGTTCTTCAGTGTTCTCATTTATAGCGATTCTCAAACTTCAAGGAAAAACTTTAACATGCGATGGTTCTCCAAACCCTCATTTCTCTAAGTGATTTGCCACTGCGAAGAAGTTAGGCTATTTTTGAAGAAGGAAAATTCACATAAAAACTTGAGAACTCTTCAACCAGAAAAAGTTAATCAATGCGGCTCAACCTGATGCATAATAAGTGGGTTCTTTTGCAGTCTGCTCTCAGGTTATGCCTTTCTCCTTGTCGATGTCTCATCCCTATCTCATATGAACATCAGATGAAGTCAACGGCTCCAAGAGTTGATCAACGGCGATCTCGCTTAAGAAAGGAAGTAGGTGACAATTTCATGAAGAATTAATGAACAGCACTGGCTGAATAGAATAGATTTTGAAAAATGCATGCAGCATAGATTTGGCTGAGTAGCTGCTTAATGATGCTGTGCGAAACCAAGCTTCGCACAATCAGTTTATATGGAAAGGGAACTTTTTATTTACATTTGCGCCCAGGCTGCCACTTTCAGAAGTCAGATAAGTTGGAAATTATAGCAAATGGATTCGGACGATATTCATTTCTCACCTTTACTCATAGTTAGCTGACTCCATTTGTTGTTTATAGGTAACAAGTGGTGAAGTTTGCCAAAAAAGTGTCACTGATATGCGACTTTCCAGCTCGCTAATCTGATTAGTCAGTGTTACATGTGACAAACAACAGTGATACAGAAAAGTGACTTCATATCTAAATTAATTCAGTATCTCTCACATCCTTTCATAAAGACTGGGTCTTCTGTGATTCGACCCATGTGAACAGAGAGTCTGACCAGCATAAAATGCACCCAAATTCTCCAGCACTTGTTGACGGCTATAAAATCTCTCAACGTTGATCATCTATCATGAATTACGGTGCATGAATTCGGTCAATAGAATATGTACGTTACATTCATCAATTTTATAGCTTTTGCTTCACTAGCACTTCACTAGATTGTGCCAGACAGAGAGACACACAGGCAAGCACATCGACATACGAGCAGTGACGATATGGCCAATGAAAAATTTAGAAAAAAGCTATTTAAAAAATGTTTAATCCTGTAGTGGGGTTTTAAACAAGTCAACTGGTCGCAGAATCTTAGCGGAAAGTTTTTTATATTTGATGAGCTATGCATATGCAAATATATAATCCTTACAGACAACTGCAGCTCCCACCGAAATATTATATATAAATATACTCATAAATATAAATATAATAGCAAACGTATATGCATATATTTTTATATTTATATATGTTCATCACTTGCTGCTTTCGATCATACTACACAGCCTCGCAATTAATCCATTTAGTCATATTATGTGCACACGGCTAGCCCCTATACTCTACGAAACGACACGCTGCTTTTAATGCCTTACGTATGCCTTGGAAATAAGTATATAAAAGAATGCGAGTTCACCGATCACATCTTCATATTCGCATATATTTCAAAAGTGCAAAAATAATTACCTGATTGCAACTAGCGTCCATGAGCTTAGGAAAACAGCAGTCGCTTGCAAAAATGCGAGCAATTTGCAAAAAATAGCGCCAAATATCCAACGTTGGTCAGAGAATATAATAACATGCCAATAAGAGAATGGCATGCAAAGCACGCTAATCATGAGGTCCGCAATTGCTAGATTAAGAATGAGAATATTTGTTGCCGTTCGAAGACGACGAAAATACAGAATAACGAGTACGATTAAAGAATTGCCACAAATAGCGACAATACTTAAACCGCTATACAAAAATATCGCCAAGGCCTGAAATACTCATTGGAAGTGATTTATATCGATGATAACCATTCAGTCAATATCATAAAATTTTACATCAATGCATATTGTTTTTCGATGCGAATTCTATACTCATACTGATGGGAATTGTATGTGATACACTACTTGATTGGCGAACATAAGAAAATTGTCGGAATTTATATTTATGTCTATGCGGCTGCAAGGATATGCTTTCAACACCTCAGTTTTTTCGCTTATGATAGAGTTTGATGGAATCAGTACATATATGAAAGGAAAACATCGTTTACAAGAAAAAGTAGGTGCTAAAAAACTTCCACGTAAGGCTTATTTGATTATTTGGCGTTAGAGTGAACCCCTAATTTTAATTCAATTCCATTCTCACACTTTGTGTATGTCTTGTTGTGTTTGAACATAGCAAGTAAGCATGTTGCGTATGTTCACCGTTAATATAATGTGACTAGTGCTATCAGTGGATTTACCTTCAGTCGTGTGCAAATTCTTCACTTTGCGAGATGATCTAATCAAATGCTATAATTTGTGATAAGAGTTGTTACTGTTGCGATGGAAATTGCTGAGGGGATACTTGGAGAAAGCTTCTGCTTGATGCTGTATCCCCTTGTTATTTAAGGTTTATTCTCACTCAACGGACTTTTCAGAACGGAAGCAATGTCACTTTAATAAATGTAAAAATTAGCAGTTGCACGTTCATTGATATTAGCTAAATCTATTCGTTCCATATAATCGACCTCGATAATAGCACATTTCTAATTTCGATGTCATAAGCTCTATTCGATCTAAAAAGTCAACTTCAGCGCTTTTTGGTGCCAAGTTCAATTAGCGCTTGCAGTGAAAAAATTTCACCATAAACGTTGCTCTTTTAGTATGTATTCTACCCAATCAATTTTTTTTCATCTGTTTCGGGAAGATTCTCTACTAGCAAATGCGAAAATTTTCATCTTATTCTAAAATAAATTTTAGAGCGAACTCGTATTCCGATGTATTAGCAATTGAAACCGCAAATGGCTGATGTTTATTAGTTCATTTTGTGACGAAAATTTGCATTCACGTATAATATTCATATTTCGGTAGAAACCTATGCGATTTGCACGCACAGTACACCACAAATAGGTGATTTCACCGAAAAACTACTAGAGTAAACGCTTCTCGTCTTTGAGAATCGATGCTTCATAATCAATAGCTAAAAATGATGGAATATGCATCACGGAAACTGACATGGATATGCGTGTTTGGCTAACTTCTTTCACCGTCTTATATACGTATAAAAGCCACTTTGCAATGCAAAGCCATCCATTCATCTACACGATCCCATGATATCATATTCCTCCTCCCTCATATGAACCGCTCACAAACTAACTTCATCAACAAAGATTTCAGACATTGATGGAAAGGAAAAATAAAATCGACCTTTTCATAATTGCTGCTCGATATGTAAATAACAGCAAATCTTATAATGCATATTTCAATATGCACATCTATAACTGCCCATTTTTTCACTGAAGATTGAAATGTAAATTTGATGTCACTAGATATATGAGGCGTTTAATAAGAAAAATGCTTCATTGCTGCACTACGGAAAAGGAATCGCATCAGCCAAATTTTCACCTTCGCTGCAACCTTAACTGAGTAATGCAATTACCGCATAAAATAGATATATTCCTCATATGCTCGCTTAAATACTTCGTCACGTTCCTGTTCAATGAAACTTCATTTATCATTATTCATAAGCTCACCTCTCATATGGTTGTTTTCTCTAGTAGAAACGCTATGGAATTTTTCGATTAGAAAACCTTCGTAAGAATCACTCTGCAGCACCGGAAATATCAAATAAATGCTGAGATACTGCTCACTGAGATATGGGCACTAGAGTTTGTATTGTTGAAGCATTGAAAAAATGATTAGAATAGTTTGCAGCTTGAAATATTTTGAATATATTTGGAACTTTAGAGGCTAAGCAAAATATTTCAAAGAATTACAAAAACGCCAACTACCCCGCTGCGACTTTGCCCAACTGTATTTTGATCCACATTAATTGGAATTTGAATATGCGTCGCATAACCATATAGAATTCTCAATTCGGCAGAATTACCGTCAAGAAAAAAAGGGGGTAGAAGCTAATCCACTCATTTGTTACGATGAAACCAACGATTACTAAGTTGTTATGCTCCATCAGCTGGCGAAGTAATATATTAAACGTGGACAGATGATGAGCTCTGCTTTCACATAAGGCTGTTTTTGTACTGTCGTCATATTTTATTCATCGGTTCAATCAATAATTTGACGGTTCAATCTAGAGGCGAGCAAAAAGAACCCATTCAAAAAATGATCATCAGAATTTTCTGTGTAATTTACCCTAATTTGTTCTCTTTGAGGTATTTTTTCAGTGCAAAAACATCACTAAAATCTATTGAGTGTTGGCCACTACTCTCAAAGGCATTTATTTCCTATGTGCATTATATGTGAGAGCATGGCATACTCAATAAGCTATGAAGGTGGTCCTAATGGAATAGAGGAAAAATGATGACAATATGATTGATAGGTTCGTAAAATGTGGCGTAATTTTGTCCTTAGACAATTAGGTGCCTGTCATGTTGATCATCACCAAAGTGCACATAATCGTTTAGTTTTTTCCAGACCAAAAGCATGTCAGATGCTTTGTGCACAATAATGTCGAACTAGAAATGAAAATTCTTTAATATTTCACAGTATTCGATCGGCTACGATTCAGGGATTCCATTTGAAACCAAATCAAGGTATGTTAACAAAATTTTTCATGCACATATAAAAGTTTCGTTGCGAAAATAACACTTGAATTTCACTTTTGTAGTTATCTGACAGCGATAATGTATCATCCACATTAAAAATTTCGTAAAAGCTCTGTTGGCAGCTCACCCCTCTTCCCTCCCCTCTCTCCAGCAAAAACAATAAAAATATTCAAACCTTATGTGGGACTGCGAGGCGCACAATGCCATCATCCTCATTGTTGCTGGATGAATCGTTCATGCCACAAACATACGACACTCTCGAACCTTCACAAACCAATTGTTCCTTCCACTAGCAATAGATGGCGTAACGTATTAGATATTGAGAGTTTTTGCGTAATGTAATCGTGCTCGCCACCCAAATGCCCACCTCTTCTTCGTTCTTCGAGCTGAAGCAATTTCATTTCGTCATCAATGTTAGTCAACAAACTTACACCCAATTAAGTTAATATCATCGAATGACATTGCTGAAAAGTTTTTTAAGCACTCAATGAAAATTCCTAAAATATGACATGCGAATTTGAAACGCATTAACAATCATTAATGCTGACAATCAATATCTGATCATATGAAATATCGACCTCATTTCGGTGTACTCTTTATTTATGATACTAGCTCTTGTCTCCTATAAGCCCGATCCTAATTCTTTCACAGAGCTAAATCAGTTTCTATTCGTCAAATTTATTAGAGTTTTCGCTTTTAGTGAGTTGCAAAATTCATCTCTGAAATTATTCATGCATAAAGTGAAAAAAATTCGTGAATTTTATTTGTCTCTATCAAAGGAAAACTATTGTTGCTTAATAAACTATAACAAAACCTGAGCAATAAAAAGTTAGCGAGTAATTGCGGGTTAATAATGACTGAATATATATTTTCAAGATTTAAATACCGATAACTAAGCAACTATGGAAGCATTCGAGCAATTAAATGCAACACTGTTTTCAACAAGATTATAGTTGAAAAGACGAACGACACGTGAAGTTGTGAAGTCCCAGGTAAAGCATCTGTGCTAGAGAACATTTTAGCATCGCAAAGCTTGATGCTAACAACGAATCCAAACAGTCTCACAATACAAAATTTCCGGTTATCAGAATCAAAATTTCCGGCCGTCAAAATCCAATCTCTGACAATTTATCAACAGAACTTCGCATTTAACCCAAGAAGAGAACAGCTGGTAAAGTTGGATTAGCATACAAAAGCTTCTTATTGGTAAATGGTTATAACGACTGCATTTAAAGGATTATATTTGGAATTTCAATGACATGTACGATATAGCCTAGTAATCTTCATATCTTAACTCTAGGCTACATAGCCGTTCATTTGAGACCGAATTAGAAGCTTCAGACTACAGCTAAGTGAGAGAAGATAAATATTAAGATGCGCGCAGATAATTTTCGTTGAAAATTCACACCATCTACTTTATTTTAACAGACAAACTAGTTAATTCTCGGACAATGATTAATTATTGTTTTTAGTAGCTACTATTTGAATCAAAGGAGAAATTCATTCAACTCGTAGGAAATATGTGAATTATTATGGAATTAGGAACAAATAAAGTGGCGCGCATCTTACTCAATAAAAGTAAAGCATGGATTATATCCAATACGTGCACTCTTGAACATTTTTTATCAGACTCATCAGAATTGATGACTTGAGTATCGATGTAATTATCAGGGACTGATACCTTACAGCTATAACCCAAGTCCGAGAAATATTCTCCAATGTTACGCTTGTTAATTTTGCACTGCACCTTTGAAGAGAGCCTTGAAAGTCGCATGAGTGATCCATTCATAATGGAAAGCGACTGTTTGCGGTTGAAGATTGCAACTTTCAATAGAACTGAATATCGCTGGTTTAGGCAAAGCAGTTTGAATGTTCGTACGATCCGTCCTGATCGCAGTATTTTTGCTCATACTTTCCTTTAATTATCCTTACTAATGCTTGTCTTATCATTGTTATTATCAACGATGCTAAGGTGGTTTCTCGAAGAACAGCTGACATATAAATAATTTGGTGCCTAAAAAGCTCGCATCGACTTCACTTTAATTAAATAAATTCACTATTTCCAATATGACTTTGCTTAAACACCCGCAGGCACAAAATGAAAGCCCACTAACAGGCATTCGACAAAGAAAAAGGTGAACAACTAACCAAGGGAGCATCACAACCATCTAAACATTGAGGGCAGGACGATGTGCTTAATAAGGGAACACTGGAGTAACGAAGGAGTGCACTGCAAAAACTCGTACAATTCGTACTTATCGTAGTCCTTTTAATTTTCCGAAGAACACAAATTGGCTGCGTTATGCTTGCACATGTCTACGTGTAATTGAGGTAATTCGAATATAAGAACCTCAAAAACTACTATGATAAGGTTCGATCGCTCTAATTCAATCAATTCTAATCATTTGTAGTAATTGGATTAAACCAATCGTTAACGAATTACATGGATTTTCAGCTGTGATTTATTATTTTCGATACAAATATACTATCGACATTTATAAATGCCCAATATTTCTTCGGTTACTTTTTCTCTCACATAGGTATTGAAAAAAAGGCGAGTATTGGCTTAGCAGTTTCATAGGTGTCGATCATGTCATAGATAATTCTCTGGATGTTTGGCATCATTATTTATGGAATAATAATGAGAAAATGCTCAATAATGCACATGATATACGCTCGGAAAATTTTCCAAATCTCCAACAAATGTGACGATTTCGCTTTTTTTTCAATTTTATAGATGCATCAAATGGTTGACGGGCCATACGAGGAGTTATCAAATTTAGATCTAAATGAAGCCTAGCCAATCATCGAATATAAAATTCACGAAATTTTGTTATCCTAGCTTCCTTTTCTGCAAATATAAACGTTTAAATAGTCATATAGCAACGTTTTCAACGATAAGTTTTGCAACAAATCTTATTGGAAAAAGTGAAACGAATGTTTACAATCTAAAGACTGCTTATGTTAGAATATTTCTTGAAGGAAATGATCGAAGCTAAGCGATGACTGTGAAAAGTGATGAGCGAAAGTGAGCATGGAAATAAACTATAGCAGAAATTATGTATAAATTGCATATAAGTACATCGAATACCATTAAATTTGCGTAAAATAAGCATTTGCACTCTTTTCATTTATACTCAGAATAGCGAGCGAACAAATAAATCAAATGTGTTTAATTGGCAGCCTCTATAAAAATAGTATCTAATTGACAGCATCTATAAATATAATACTTTTAGCAAATTTTGCAAGTTAAATGAATGCCGAGTTGGAAATGCTGGATCGACGGACACAAACATACACATGCAGACGCACACGTAAGTACACACATGTAAGGACGAGCGTCCCGTAACATTTTCTATAAATGCAAAATTATTCGCTGCGTAAAAAATAATAGCAAAGCTTTAATATTATATAAGTTCTCCGGCTAAACCTTTTGTTTGGTCTACACTCACTTTTTATGGAGAAGAAAATTGGCGGACGAATGTTATGCCGTACTAAACTATCAGCACTTCATAGAGGGGACAATCGGTTATGATAAATGCGGGTATATGATTTCACTCTAAACTGACACTTCACCCAATAGCATACACATACAAACATATGTACATACATACATGCATACATATAACATAAGAATATGCGCACACATACACACATACATACGGCAGCAACAGCTTGCAAAGTGAATGGTTTTCGTGGCAGTGAATCGCACTTAGAGGCGGACGTCTCGACGTAACATTTCAGTCAGTAATCTATTAAATAAAACTTGTAGGAGAATAGCAAAATATATGCAGCATATTTGTTTCTGCAACCATCTTCCTCTTAAAATGAATTTACCCTCATTGGAGGAGAGTATGGTTCAAAATTAGGTGGGATTGAGAGGTGTGGAGCAATGCAGTGAAAACGCTCATTTGCTTTCAACCAGCCAGTTCTCAAGTAATCCTTTTTTCTAGCTGTATGAAAAAATGTGGCAGATTTCCTTCAAGCGCATTTTCATGTGCTCGAAGGAAATCCGATCTTCATATCGAAATAAGATATATATAATTACTCAAAACACATAGGCATCTTCATATCGAAATAAGGTATCATGTTGCCCCGAACAATGCCCACGCTCGAGCGGTTTCTAGCCCTCGTTCTACTCAACAATTCGCCTTGAAATTAGAAGTAAATATGTTCTGAAAGATACGTAAAGTATATCTTATATGAAAATCAAGCGAAAACAAAATACTGCTATAGGCTGCCTGCCATTTCTCACAACAACCTTGCAATTGAGATTCGGCAATCTCTAAATGTATGAAAAACGCTTGCAAAGCGTTCATTGGTGAAGAAGCCATCTTTTGTCACATTTCAAGCTAATGTAAGCAAAGATATTCAGCATGAATCTTTAAGAAGCTTTACAAAAGCTATACAAAAAGCACTTCAAGACATTGCTATTAGTATCACTTAATCGCACTGTAACCTTCCGATGCACTCTGCGACAATAACAATGAATCATCCTGTACTTACAGTCGTCTTTCGATTTAACTACACAACTTAATGAAATGAATGCGCAAAAAATTCGCATACATTATGAATACGCAAAAAAAACAAATAATATTAAAATAAATCCCGATATCTGAGCGTAAATCGAATAAAAGATGTTTTGAGAGAGAAAGTGAAGAGAAATCTCCTTATAAGGTATGGAAAAAAATGGAATTCACCACCACTTACACAAGAATACAAATATAATTGTGTTCTACAAATTTGTTGTGGAATAAGTACCATAGGGCATTTTAGAAAATTCAAATATATTTTTGCAAAAAAAAACATATCATTCGTTCAAATAGATCATAAATCTTTGAAATTTTCTTTTTTGAATTCTTTTTAAAAAATAAAATAAATAATTCACTGGATAATTTCTGCTCCATTTAACAAGGAATTAATGCAAGCTCAACTATCCAGCATGAAATATATTTTTGATAGACTTCTGCGAGTATTGCATATGCTTGCATTAATGACCTCAAGTCTGCATTTACCTAAATGAGTGTATTCTTCTTATCTGGTTTCATTCTTCTCTTCAACTCTTATGCTCATTTTTTGATCTTTTTTATGTCGCCTTTTTTGTGTATTGCCATCAACTTATGAACTGTTTAAGCGTGAGCTCGAAAGCTGCGTAGGTGTTATTTTCGGCTCCATTTACTTTACCTTTTTCCGCTCTATCGTTGACGAAATATGGATTCCTCAGGTTACAAAATTTTTTCCCATTATTGGTGCCGGGACTCAGAAATGACCGATGGAAACTTCCACTACCAGCAGCTTCCTTTAAAAAATATTTAGTGGCTTGCTGCTATTTTCCTAAAAATTATACAACTAGCGCTTGTTTCATCGAGAATTTTACGCGAATGTTTACGAAGACAAAGAAGGCACGAGAGGGAGGAGAAGGAAATGACAGGACGAGATGACAACAGACGTACACAATGCACTCATTTTGCTATGCAATCTTGTAGACCGATCAGTTTCAAAATGTTTCCCAAAAAATGCTGAATGCTTTAAATTTTGAAAGATTCATATGTTTCTGAAATTCTTATTCATGAAAAGTGTTTTTTGCGAACGCTTAATTACTGCGTGCTGGACAAAATTTTATATGCAACTTTTCTTTAGTTTCTAACATGAAAGAGATAACTCCAAAAAAAGTTATGATCAATCGAGACTTAATGGGATTTGCTTATGTCAAAGCTTTAATCGAAAGCATTAGCTGTTATCAATGCAGTATAATTATACCAATGCTACATTATGAATCTACAAAAATATACAGAATGAAAACATATAATAGACGCAATCAACGTCAGTCCTCCTGTTAGACTTTTTTATCTGCAGATGATATCGTGTCATGAAACATGTTAACGAGCATGATGTGCTATGATCATCGGTCAGTTTTTGCATTCGGATTGCGAATTCTGTGGAATTCTTCGCACTCACAGATAACTTGTTAGAAAATTCTTGATTTTGCACTTCGTTTTATAACTTATCACATGAATTAAATCTCATCTTAGTGCTATTAGACCAAATTTCATCCGCTTTGATTCGTTGATGAACAAATAAGGATGTTAGGAAAACGAATAAGGAAAAACGCACTTCATTTTAAAATAAATTTCATGCAGACCAAAGAAATAAGAAAATTTATTCATCTAATGAATTAAAAAAATTAGTAAAGGAAATACCCAATCATAGGATCCATGATGCTCCTTACTGGAATGCAATTTTCCAATAAAAGAAAAAAGAAAGATCGGAGAGCTAACTGTTGCACTCGGTGCAACGAGTGCATTTGCAAGTCGAATGAACAAACGACGAAGAAGACGACGCATGGCTGGCTACTCAAAAATCGAAAAGCGAACGCAAATGGATTCTCTGAGATCGTCATGCGCGATATGGCGGTAACAGTTACTTAGATCAACGCGAAATTCTAACAGATTCGGGCTTCCTTTACGAAGAAGCAGACGAGCAAAAGAATGATAACTTTGCTATACATTGAAATGTAAGTAGCGACATATTCATTGGCCACGCTTACATCTCGCACTATTCACTGATCCAATCATCAACTCGTCTCGACAGATCACGATCACGCCTCTCATCACCCCGTCTAGCCAGCATCCGATACGCGTTTCGACGATAACATCAAACATTTTAAGAAAAGCAAATAATAAGCACTTCATCCGATTGTATAATTTTGAATTATTAGTACAACAAGAACTCATCTATACATTAACACTAAAAGTTTGCTGAACCATTTTGAAGATATTATTTTCAATATAGTAGGTTGAAATTATTTTAGCAGATGTGAACATTCATATTGGCATATAACAATGAACTATTATATTAGATTATTTCTAATGCGTACCAACGTTCATAGATTAGGAAAAGATATATAAACGAAATTATGATAGAAGTGGGCAAAGTTTAATTAACGTCATATAAAATGAATAAATTCTCTACAGGTAGGCGTACCTCTCCACCATCATCCAATGGCAGGACGACTTTAAACCGGAGAAAAAAAAAGGAGTTTGAGAAGAGTTTTTTGGCAATTCTTCGGATTCTTCTTTTTCTTCGAAAAAAAATCGAGCTATTCGTTGGTCACACGCAAAAATGCAATAATTATTGTAAACCTTTTAAACTCTCAATTAATGAAATATAAATGTGACTTTTTCTTTAAATTGCTTTAATATAAGCAGAAATATCCTTCAGTTTACTTCGTATAATTTTGAGCTGCCTTTGTTGAAAATTTAACCTTAAAAATAGATAAAAATCATTGATAGAAATCGCATATGCCAAATATCGATAACGAGTTTGGCAAAAAATCCGTAACGAAATAAATTACGAAATTCTTTCGTTATGTTTTAATAGGAAAGGTCTCTTTATAGATTCATTTTTAAGGTATATCATCATAATAATGGAATATTTATTTTCCTGTTGAATAGACCAAGAAATTCTTCATTGTTTTTTGATCACTTACCTGCGGAATTTGATAATTCTTTAAAGTGGAACAAAATTCCTCATGAATGATTCAGCAGGTAACGAGTACTTTAAATACCTCCCGGGTGATCCGAAGGATATGGTCTCTGATGGTTTTATGATCGCTAAATGTCGCTAAGCAGTGAATATCTGATTAACACTCACACTGCGCAATGACCAACACATATGGCGCACACAGCCGGCTTACCGATCTCCACTACGTTCTGTGTGGGCGCTAAAAAAAATGTGCACGACGGCGTTATAAATGTTTTTGCTTTTGCTCTATGAAACACGTAATGGCGATTTTTAGCGATAGAAATTTTAAATCTCAAGAAATTTGCAAGTAAGCGATGAATTTCTTCTTAGAGTTGGTTGAACCAAAACTGAGTTTTTTATGATACTAAATGCGGCGATTGAAAATCCGTTTCTAGATAAAAGAAAACAAAATTATGAAATAACGAAATAGTCGAGGTCGTTAGTGGGGAAATGACTGATATAAATTCTCGATCAGTTGCTTCACAAAATTTAGAACCCATTTTTTCGGTCGGCAATAGCCATTAACGGCTCCATAAAAATATTGGTTATAGCCATCGCTTCAATTAAGAATGGTTTTTCTTATGCGATCGAATAAAATTTGAATGTTTTAAGGATTCACCGTTTCAATAATCTACAAAGTCGTTCAGTTTTCTCCTATAAATCTTCCTCGATAGCGCTTTTTGCCTTTGATCAGGTGGCCATGAGGGAGGCAGTTAACAATTCGATCCGATTAAATGGCGTTGAATAATAAACTCTTATCGGCCATGCATCATGCTGCTAACTTTCAGACATTTTTGAAAGTTTTGATAACTGAAACACGGCTCAGTACACCATCGTCTGTTGTGAAATTCAATTTCTCATGTATGTAGATTCTGCGAAGAAATTACACTCATCTCAGATTTTTATATAATGAACTCATAATTGATGATGCCAATATTTCAAGCCGTTCTGTAAATAAAATATGCGAATAATTTTCTTTATTTCGTAATTTAACCACATATTGAATGTTCCTGCGGTACTGACACCTTATTTAAGAAATTTCCAAACTTTTCAAAGGAAGAATCGCATCTCATCTTCTACACCATTGCCTGTTCATATGCGCTGACAACACAGTCTGAGCTATCATGATAAATAATTCCAAAAAAATAAAAAAATAAAAAATTCCAAGCAAGGCGGAGAAAAATTCTTCACGTCCAAATTTTGCACAAAACTTCAGAATTTGATTTTTTACTGGTAAGATTTTATATTGTTGTCCTCATTCGTGCAAAAACTATCGATAAATTGCAGACGTAGCGAATTTTTGATGAGATATGTAAAGCGTAAGTTAATACGTGAACAATTGCATTCAAACAATGCAAAAATAATGCACTTGCAGGGAAAATGTGTAGACGAATACGGGAGAAAATGAGAATAAAGCACGCAAATTTGCAAAAAATCGGTGGTTATAGAGGCAGAATTGAAAAAAAAAGAGCGCAAAAAAACGAGCAATTGTTTGCACTATTTGGAAGCTTTTGAAGAAAATAAAAGTCACTTCTTGATCTCAGTGTGTATGCGATAACTCTTCAACCAGTTTTTAAGGTGAGCCATTAAGATCAAACTGTTCAAATTTATAAATAATATGTTCATAGATATGCTGAGTGTTCTTTAGGTGGAGAATTCCTCAATGCGGGAAAAAAAATTATTGAATGCGTAAAAGATACGGCTAATTTTTCTTCAAATAGAAATATCGCGCACAATAAATATGAGGTGATTGTAGCATTAGAGTATGATTTGAAGGTGACTACAATTATGATAGGAAAATGATTGTTAGGGGAAAAAAGATTGAAGAAATGCTATTGGATTGATTTTATTGCTTGCGCTTTAAAAAATGTTCATTAACGATTAACAATTATAACGATTCGTTCAATTTTAAAGATTCATGAAATACTTTCAGCTTGGAATTTTATCTCAAAAATATTGATGTGAAAGGAAAATCAGTGCGTCATATAAGTAGGGTAGAGTACAAAACGATCAAATGAAAATTGCAAACAAACTTGAAAAATAAAAAATTGAGAAAATTTTGCACCTATCAGCTCGATCTAAACTACGTCGTGAATGCAGAAAATCGCCTAGCAATAAATTGTTATCTCTAATTTTGTTACAATCGTTACTCTCTAATACATCTCCGCTCTATTAACTTTTTGTTTAAAAATTTCCCATTTTTGAAATTCTATTTAATTAATAATATCTAACCGATAAACGGTAAATCTTTGCAAGCATAAGCTCCCCATTATAGCTATATAGCATATCATTTTTTCATCCTTGTATAAACATAACTATAAAGAAAAATATAAATACATATACGAAACAAAATGTGGGAAAAAAGTTTAAAAAATGAAAAAATAATTTAGAAATGATAAACTAGCACTGCATTAAAGTATTCTTTTATTATTGCTCCAGATGAACACCTAACAATTTCCTTCATACGCATAAGAAGTGATAAAAATTAAATGTACAAAAAGAGGGGAAAAATATTTGTGGTGGTAAAAGCAAATGGAAAAAAAATCTTTCAGAAAGGCGCTAAGCTCAGACAGCGACTAACAACTTCAAAGCTATTAATCGCGAACGATACTTCATTGGCTTTATTAAGCTTAATCAGCTACTGTTAAAAGAATAAGACATTAAAATCAACATACGCAAATCATGCTATAGTCATTTTGTCTTCCCCTCTATCATCTATACAGATTGTATGAGCCCTGCTCCCCACCCCCTCCCCCCTCCCTCTCCTATTCCCCCGTATTATGAAGAAAATACACTATATTTCAGTTGAGACTTCCTTTAATTATGTGACCGATGGTCATCCCTCGCCACGATTATGATAAAATAGAAATGCTTATATCCTCAATTTGAGTAAAAACGACACTTCTAGAATTCTCATAATAGATGATCTGAGTTATTCAAAACAGTTGCACTCAAAACAGATCAGTAACAACGCTACTCATGGCATTAATGTTGTCGTTATGTACTGAAAGGCTCAAATCGTCACAGATGCGCGAATTTGGTCATCTTTACAAAACAGACCTCATATCGGTTGATGCGGTCAACAAATAGGCTATATGAATTCGTCACAACAGCCTAGAGTAGTTTTTTTTAGAACAACTGTTCATTTTGAACAATTTCCAACTCCTTTCGGTTGTGATAACTGACTCCTCCTGTTCGCACTAGCCAAGAATTTCGGTCTCTTGCCGTTCTCTCCGTGTTCTGCTCACAAATCTTACGTACTTCGAGTCATTTTACACTTGAACTTATAGAATTAGCATCATCGTTTCTCAAAGTACCGTCTCAACAAAAGGATATCAACGACCTTGAGTACCTATACATAAGCTCAGGAAGAATTGCTCTTCGTTTTTTTTTCGAAATTACTTATGCTCAAAGCGGTATAAAGATATTGCACGGATGATAGGATTCTTATGTGAAGCTCGTCCACAACGGAAGCAATCGTTCCACCGTAAATACATTCCAATATGAGATGAGTGGTAACTTCTACAAATGTTCGTGATTATAAGAGAATTTATGCGAGAAGGGAAAAACTTCATTTATACTATTTCACTTTTATTGATCTTTTTTTCATGTTCGCAACAGTTCAGTATCTATGTTGTTATTAATTTGCATATAGGCGTATATATCTATCCATGCGTAATATAGCTTCAACTCATCAAGAATATAAAATTTTAATGCGTAATTCATAACTCCGAGTTATCACTATATAATTTTCGCACAATATATAATCAATATATAACTTTCGCACATTTTCGATGGGGTGGTTCAATCTAGTTCACAAAAAGATATATATGTACGAAAAAAACGCATCACTTTCTACACTCTCTTGACGTTTATATGCATACTCGCATATATTACGATCGAGTTACTCTTTTCCAATATTTGTGCAATGCTTTTTTTCACATCCTAGCTTCCTTTAGCGAAGAATAGGAGGAAAGCGCGCCAGCAGTCAATTGGCAAATGTAAACGCAAAACCATCACAGTATTGAAGATCTAATTCTTTTTAAAATGACTCTGAAGTGGAATTATTACTTTTTTTTTGAAGATTTCAAATCAATAACGCTGCATCAGCAAATATTTTCAGTCGGATTTAGCAATTTAAGCTGTCTTTTAGCATCAAATGCATGATAACAAACGAATTTTAGTGGTATAAGCGCAACGTTGCAATGAAGCATTATCGACATCCTTGAACGAATTGACTTTTCGTTGACACTCAGCTAATATGACCTAAAAAAGTACATTTTTCTAAGAGGAAATACGTCAAGTCGTTCAACACTCCATTTGATAATTTTCTCTCGGAACGATCATGTCTCAGCATTCAGATAGATCCTTCCCAACTTTTTCCATACTATCGCTTGATGAATTTCAGAAATGACATCCTATCACACATTCTTCCAGCGTCTCTACTCCCTCTTACCGAAAGGCAACAAAATGGTCGCGATATTTATTTTAATGGAGAAATCAACAAGCCATTTTAATGCTTGAGTAGACAAAGACCAGGCTGAGGTCGATGAAGCGAAGAGGATGGGACGAAAGGGGGATAGCAAGTAATATTTCGAAGAAGCTACTAGCAGATGTCGTAATGCTGATTGAGGTGCTCAAAGCCAATGGCTATGTTCTCGTCACCGGCTAGTCATTTCGAAGAAATTGCACACGATCGAAAATAAACCGTTCGATTAATATTGACATGAAAATGCAAAAACACTCGATTGCGTTTCAAGATTTCCACAGAAAGGCTAAAGAAACTGCTCAAAAAATGCCACCATTACCGCCAAAGAAACTTCGATAACAAATTGAAATGTGAAATTTGCGTGCCAATGTTTTCACAGTTGCATCAACAGGTATTCTAAATGAAGCCGCTTATTTCCGTGACTCTGAAGTGAAATTTTTTTCTTTTTTGAAGGGTTTTAAATACCGACCACAACATTTTCGTGCACGTTATTAATCGTGTCGAAAACTTGTTAGAAAAATGGCAGAAAAAACTTCAGCAAATATTTTCTCGATATTTCGAAATTACATGGTTACAGCACATAAGCGAAAAAATTTCAGGAATATCCTAGGGCGGTTTATTCTATTGTTTTAACCTTACTTCAACTCTTGCGGCGAACGCAACATTAGATATGACAGCAAATTAGAAAGCGATAAAGCGAGAACGGAAGAAATAGCATCGAACAATTGGCGTCTCACTTGCGGGCTTCCGTCACTAATGTAGCTGCATAGAGCAATCCACGTTTATTAACTTACATCTCTATGAGCAATCCACCTTTATTAACATGCTTCTCCTTGAGCAGCCAATCCCCTTTCATTAACTTCTTTCTCTTAGAGCAATCAACCTTTATTGACTTATTTCAAATTTCACAGATTTTCGGGTCTTTTTAATTGCTTTGTTTCATATCGCTCATAAAGTGAGCACGCCCAGCCACTGTTAATTTCCCACGTCCCTACGCAAAAATAATCACTTGCGCTCAGAAAATAATATAAATTCATATGTGTGAAAATATGTTTCATCACATGTTCCACCAAAACATATTGTGTTCCTTTCATATGTTTTTATAAGCTAGCAGACATCAATTTTTCATTGGAATATGCATATCTTATAAATTTAAAGATCTGCATCAATCTAATTGCAAGCAAAATTGCGTATTACAATTGCGAAATTATTCGCATGCGAATATCAATTTATGTTCAAGTTTGCATTGCATTCAATAATGCGCAATTATATAAGAAATTCTTGAGATTATGCACACTGTGCTTTCAATATAACTTTCTCACCTTTATTCACACTTATGTTTTCATGCGTTGCAAACTCATTTGCAAAGGAACAAAGAATATTGTAATATTGATACTAAGAAAAAAGTAATCGGTTCCACTTGAAATAGATGAGAACCATGAAGGTTCACGATCAGCGTTGATTGATAGCGTCCTTATTAACGTTTAGGTAGTGCTTTTACTCTCACGCTTCTCCTTTCCGGCTTTCTTCCTCTGCATTCGGAATAATGATGCTGGCAGCATTAATTACCAGCCTAACATGTGACTGAATCGTAATACCATTTTCACAAGGACACAGAGAATCTAGAAAGATGGGAGAGTACGCATGAGATGGGAAAATGTGTATTTCGTTTTCCATCTTCTAAAGGTCGAAAAACAGGTTCGTGTCCGAAAAATCCCTCATCCAGTCCACTATCAAATTCCAGCAGGGGACCATATCCCTAAACCATGCAAGGATGCGGCTAATCGAGAAAACGATAGTTTCGTATAGCTAGGTGGAAAACTGAGTGCATCAGAATCGATCAAACAAAAAAGCGCGCTCCACGAAGCCGCACAGCAAGATTACCACTTCTTTCTTCGAGATTTTTGTGGGGTTTTTTTTTTTTTAAATAATTCTTTCATAGTGTTTGATCTTTGCCAAATTCCTCTGTATCTCTGCTACGAGTTTGATGACTTCAAAATACATAAACAACTTGATCGAGTATTTAGATAACATATCCGTCTCATAGATAGGTGGGCGCTTATTAATGCATTCTATTCATCAACTACTTTCTTGCTTGTTTTAGTTTCCTTTTGTTAGTGTCAAAAGTTAGATGGCGCGAGTTGTTAGTAGCAAAACGAGTGGAGAATTCATATAAAGTTAAAATTTTCATTGTATTGCCGAGGAATATTTTCTCATAAAATAAAATGAAAACCATTGAGATGGAGTGTTGGTCATTTTTCCAAAAAGGAATGTTTCAGTGCTTGGATGTTTCAGCACACGATGTTGTAATCAGTGCATTTTTCATATGTAATTTCCTCCGTACAGATGGACAGTGATATCTTCATACCTGCTTCATCTGCTGTGCTTCATAGATGAACAATGTAACTGATAAGCTAAAGTAGACATATTTGCGTAGATATGTGTCAATTCAAAATGTCCTCAAGCATGATAAAAGGGAATCCTTTGTGTTTATGCGTACCTCAAGCTACATTTCGCTCACCTCGATTGATCATCGTTAATGTAATCAACTTTTGCGCATTTCTTACAACTCCAAATGCGTTATCACAAGCTAAAGCCAGAAACAAGAAGATTTCAGTTGAAAAATAAACCATAATTCCACGCTTCTAAACGAACAGTTCATTGAACAGCTACATGATGAATACGGACAACGACCTTGAAAAACGTTTTTTAAAAACGTCCAAAATGAAATTTCAGTGACTAAGAAGAGTGTTCTACATAGCGCGGTTATTTGTCTTGAGGCACTGATAAATAAGCTTGGCGACAAAAGATTTTTTTAGGACGCTAATATCTATGTAGCTCATCTGTTCCATTTGTATTCCGAGAGCACTAGGAGGCAGATTAACCTTAAGGGGCCACAAAGTGCACTAAAGCGATTAAAAAGGACATCATTCTTCTCATGAGGCAGAGTTTTTGGGCTACAAGAGACCTTTTCAGGAGAAGGGAGGAAAGGAGTTTTCGAAGAGCCTGGAACCCCTTTGCAAGTAAGACACTTTAACGTCCCACGGATTTTGAAGAAACTCACTGAGTGCAAATTTTCGCTATAAATCATTCTTCATGTGGCTTTCTTTGTTCCACGTTGTTATACAGTAGCATTGAGTTATAATTTTACTCAACAATCTCTCCCTTTCGTTCCCCTATGATTCTTTCTAGAAAAACGAAACGGAGAGATAATTGAGTAATCTTTGTTGATTAATGCGAATTTATTCGGCAAGCGTTGCTTTTCATAACGTAAACATTTCTGGCATGCTTCACATACCTCTTATAAATTTGCGGCTAGCTTATGCTGTTTCACTCTAGAAAATCGTTCTCTAGATCAAGTTGAACTTTCTGGACGTTTCTCAGGTACTGAGGAAAGAGTTCCTTAATTCGCTCATGAAATTTTTTAGAGTTGCTTCCAAGAAAACCTTTTTTATGAAGAGTAAAGTTCATATGAAAAGCAACATTATGAGTGTTAGCATTAATGAACGATGAGGAAACAAATGACATCGATTACATTTATAGTGATTTAGATAATCTCCTAAAACACGATTCATGAATTGTTTCGGATGATGCTTCAAATATAGCATAAATTTTCCTCTTAGTATGATATAATTGAAATGAACTTTATAAACGTTGTAGCGTTGTAAATGCATTAGTACGATGCTCATATAATCACAACTGATATCGCAATAGTTTATCATGATATGTGATCTTTACGACAGAACGTTTTGAAGCACTTGAAATATTGAAAATTCGAACTCTTCTCGATAAAGTCAAATAAGGGGAGAACTATTTTCGAACTTCACTTTTTCATCACAACGTGCGTAAACGAAGTTATTTTTAGTGAGAAGAGGATTTGACTTTCAAGAGATTAGTTCAGAGATCCTAGAATTTTTAGCGAACAGATTACTGCGTTATACGCTCAAAATATACTTTTGTTCACCGACTATTTTAGTGGCATTTGATAAGCTCATCAACTGAAGGAACAGATGGAAATTCACAAAATTCTTATAGAAACTAAATAGTTCCTCCAACACACGTTGCAGAAACTTCCACTTGACATTGGTAATTAAAATTTGATAGTCAAAGCCATTGTAAGTGAATAATGACAGCTATCTGTGAGCAAACAACACAGCTTGTCTCAGTTTTTTTTTAATGAATGATGGCTAGGCCAACAAATAGGAATGCATAAAAATTTGAGCCGTCATGAACATCTTATTATTCTCTATCGCAAAGGCGAATACTTTCCTCTCATAATTGGGAAGAGAATCGGGCATTGCTGACTAAGATCTAAGAAACACAAAGCTTGTAGATTCGTTTGTAATAGGAATTTGAGAGCAGAGCTACTTTCGAAAGGATGTAGTGTATCTAAAAGTGTAGATTTTTAAACTCTTTCATTATGCCGACAATCAGAAACACTGAAGTGATGCCTGTAGGGTGCATAGAATATTAGTTTTATTTCATAAAATTTCATAAATTCCTATTTTGTAGGCTGTGTTAAATAAGATCCTCTCCTCCCAGAAATAAGACTAGAAATGTTTATGTTAGTGTGTTGACCAGAAATGTTTATGCCAATATGTTAATTTTTTTGCCAGTAAGATACATGAGGAGCTTAATTTTTGCCTCTTGTCTCCTCTAGCGGTATATAAATTCGACACAGCGTTAAAGCTGTCAATCCAACTGCACAGAAGAAATAAGTTTGCAAAATGTTTAAGTTACTGCGAATATTTTCGCAGCTTCAGTAGCGAACAGAAGCGCAAATGTTGGCAAAAACTTAATGAGATGAATACGCCTGCATTAAAAAAATACTGGCAGAATCGTTTCGAGAAAATACACAAAGCTCGTCTGCCGTATTCACTACTTCATTATAGCACGTAAAGGCCTTGATACAGTTGGCGAAGAGATAGTGAGATCCCAGCCTATAATTGATGGCATGCGTACGGGACAATCTTGTGCCGATCATCACTTCATATGCGCATTATGAAGAAATTGCTTTAATTTATCGGCCAAACGAATAAAGCGGAACGTAGCAGACGGAAGAGTTTCAAAATTTGACGAAATTTTATGTTTCATTCATTTGATTGGCTGAATAACATCACATCTTTGAGTGTCATTATTCAATGTCTTGTTCAACGAAGCGGAATTTTTAGCATTAATAGGGTGAATCTCTATTATGGCGAGTAAGGCTGTCATTCTGCTGATCAGAAAAATGGAATAGTGCAAACACAACAAAGAATAACTTCATCGTTGAACAAAGTAACTAAATATGCCGAATTGTTCGGAAATAGCCAATATATTTCATGCTTGATAGCGCATACTTATCATGCCTCAAATCTCCCATTTTGTCATAGCCATGCAGAAGCCTCACGCCTTCATATAAGATGCTTTTAAAGTTTCAAGTTGTGAACACATACGCATGAAGCTCACCGTGTATCTTCGCCACTGGTTCTGAGCAAGTGCCGTGCCAATGACAACAGTAATCAATAAGTGAGCTTCTCATTAATGAAACCTATGAAATCTGTGTAAGCCTCCTCAATATAAAATCCAAGAACTTCAAACATAAGAATTCGAAAATCTGCATAAAGCGATTAGCTGAAAGCATTGCAGAAAGGAACTTAATGAAAATCATTGAAAGAGGCAAAAATTTTGTAAAATTTAACAGCAAGGGAAGCAAAATGTGCTAACTTCAGCGAATGACGATGCTTCGGTTTAATATCGGCCAAAACCACGCCCTTTAAAATTTTAACAAGCACCAAAAATCGTATGAACATATTCGCTATGCGATTTCAAAATTCGCTAATGTGCAAACTTGCTTTCTTGGTTATTCTATTCTTGGTTATTCTATATCCCATAATGAATAGTTAAAGTAGTATTTCGACTGCCAGGAATTTTTAATGGTGATTGTTTCCTATTGCAATCCCCATCTGAAATGTCGACATGTTAGGAGCGATTTCGACCTTTAGAATGCTTCATGAATATATACTTAACTAGCGAAATATTAAATATAAGAGAATGAGAGGGATGAGTATTGAGACTGTTGTCATTGTGAAGATGTTATCGCCATATATAGTCCAATCAGCACCTGTGATGGTTTCGACTGACTTTTTTTAGCTATATATACAATGACGCCATAAATACTTCACAACACAAGGTGATTCGTCTACTCTCGAAAGAACCCATTGGGGGGAGAGGGGGGAAACGAATACTCACCTCGTCTTTTTCTTTTGGTGACCTGTATATGTGAATCACATACCTTATGATGATGCGATGCTTAAAGCTAAGCATTTCCGATGTAGTAGAAGAAAACAGATGAGGATATCCAAAGCCTATAGCTTATTTGATGAATTTGAACTCTGCTGTAAAACATTCGCCATGGATTCATTATATCAATAGAATAAAGAAACATAAAACAAAGAAATATTAGGATCCGGCACTTCAACTCTTAGATTCCCGGCTAGGATTTTATAGATCTGTCCAAATGTGGTTGCAACATTGATACCCGGAATTCACTATGTTGCTCACCAACTACTCGAACGACATTAACAGCATCGATGCTCACTGTTGAATGGTGGATTTCTTGTTTGAGAATAGAACTAAATAGAAACGCTTAAATATGCTGTTTTAGCTCTTTTCATTCAACCAACTTCATTTCTCGTCTATTTATGCTTCTGGCAGAAAATACTTGTGTTTTCATAAATGATCTTTGCTAATGTTTGCAGCATTTTTTCCAAAATCCAACTTTGCAATAATTCGTTCAGCGTTGAGCTTTAAATATTATTTTATTGTCTTATCGAAGAATCAGCAAGAAAGTTCATCAAGAAGCTTTTTTAGCACTGAATTGAATTTCAAAGTCAGGAAGTAAAGCATGCAAAGCGCACTTTTGCATTCATGGATGCGAAACGATGCAGCTAACGAGCCACTAACAACTATCGAAATTTATTCGCTGATCAAATACAATGCGGTCTTTAGATAAACCTTGGTCTCAGCAACGAAACAGCAATTCAATTGCACTTCGAAATGTTGTGATCAGTAGACACACGACGTATAAATGCTATATCCCTAGGCCACAACTTTTGGCAATTTATTGAGCATAGAAGTTTTAAATTGTGATGTTCATAACGCAGTGGCACAACTTTTGAATGGTCAAAATGATAAGCTATTAAGAGCTGATAAGATCAAGATGACTCAATTGGAGTTGTTATACAGTCGTAACAGTTGCTTGTTCTGATTTTCAACAACAACTCACAAGGTAAGAACTGAGGGACAGACGAAGTTCTCTGGTTCATGACATTATAAACCAATGAGTGCAAGTGGGAGAGAAAAGACGGAGGTTTTATATGCAGAAATGTTTGAATAAGCTTAAAAATGCAAATTTTCAAATGTTCAAAACGCAGTTTTCGGCAGGTACATCAACCAAGAATTCAGCGAACGCTACTAAGGTAAAAGTTAAGGTCACTCTGGATCCAGAGACCATCATTAAAATTTCAGACCTCTGATCTCATTCTTTCTCCTTCCGTATCTCTTTATATTTTGTTTAGGAACTTCAATTTAATAAAATTTTGCGCTTAAGCGAAACCATAAACAGCCCATTAACGGTCAGTCTCAAACCCCTGATATATGTATGAAATGTCGTCGCGTCCATTAACGGTAAGTTTCAAACTGATATGAAATCTGGTGCCGTAATCTGAATTGATCTGTCGTTATCACGTCTACAAATTCAAAGAGATTCCTTCCGGTCATTTGCATGCCCAACATTTTCAAGCAATATTTTCTCTGCGGTTAAATTCTCGCCATACGTGGAATTATTTTTTGTATTACCGTAATCAACGTACTTTTCGTCGCTATTGAGCGTCTCGTTGTCCGTTAATTAACAATTAAAATAATCCCATCTCCATATGCTGTCTTCGCATGCTCAATATTTGCCATATGTGAGGAGAGCAACGCAATCTCTAGTAACGCACACCATCTCCTTTTGGCTTATTTCGTTTTGAAAGCGATAGAGGAAGGAGAAGATTTTGGACTGAAAAAAAAAACGAAAGCACCATCTGAATGAGTAAAAAGTGATACTAATATGAGATATTTCATTTCTGTTGAATGCTATAGGATAGAGCTCCTGTGCACATAGCTGCTAACTTTTATCTATAGCTATTAATTGCTCACATTCAATTCTTTTTTATAGGATAGAAACTTCAGAAATCTAAGTATATTTCGAGCATAATGCGTATGTCGGTGCAAGACTATCCAACAGCCAACAAAGCTGTATTTTGCTTCAGCCGTCAAAAATAGAGGCTATGCTTGCTGTCGACCAAGTTTCACTTGAGCCTATGTGAATATATCGAGTATGATCTATTGACGGTAATCTTAACTGATGAAAACATAGAGAAAAAAAGCAGACATATGTTTTCCGTTTCCAATTCATTGAAGAATATAAAGCATTGAGAAGAGGGGCAAATTTTTATAGACTACTGCTTGCGTCATTTTAATTGAGCAATTTTTTTCCCATTTTATTAGTGTCATTAAGGATCTGCAAGCATCAAGTTTAATGGCTCAGTGTGCAAAAAAAAAATTGGTGCATATTCCCAACACTGTTAAGTGTAATTTCTCTCTATCAATAATAAATGAGCCCATTTGATCTAGAGCAAATTCAACTGAAACTTCATCTAAGCGAAAAAAAATTCTATCGATCAGCATGATTTTCAATAATCTCAACTCTTCATTTTTCAACCTCAAATATTCTATCATCAGATACGAAGTAACTTGGAGTAGCAACATTACTATTTTACCGTACTTTAGCACATTTATTCAGTGCGAAGCAAACATACATATTCCTAAAAAATTTATATCTTCCTTTTGCTGTGATAATTTTACGTCTAGACTAGGTAGTTTAAAAAAATTGTTACTTGCTATAAGCTTATCACAACTTCATATCGACAACAGTGCATTCGGTGCTTCGCTGAGCTTTTTGTTGACCGAACATCTACTTGAATGAAGCGCTTCATTCTGCTTAAAATTCGGCGCAAAGTCAGCTTAGTCTGGCAACATCTAATTCCAACGAAAAAATATTTATGCGATTGTGCATCTGAAACATCCAACCTGAAATATCTAGCGGTTACTATATTCAAGCGTCGAGTTCAACCGCATTGACATATCGAGTTCAAATCTAGGCAAAGTTGGAAGAGTGTTTCTTTTTGTTCTATCGCCTTTGTTATACCTTCATCGAAAAATTCCAATAATCTTGACCACGTCTATTATTTTTCAATAAATTTGAGTCCGATAAGACAGCTGTTATTTGGATATTTGAATTTTAAGCTCAAAATTCAGTTCACTGACTTTCATCATGGCCTCTTACGAAATTTCGAGTTTTTTTTTTACTTACTACCTGATAGCTCGTTCAAAAGACCGAAAGAAGGTTCACGTCATTCTTAGTCGGCTCCTGCGTACATACCTAGCAAGAGGCTGCACGCATGACTAAGCATACAGATTTCGTGACCTCAAACATAAAAGGTCAGGACGAGTATCGTGATCTTGTTATGAACACTAGCTCTTGTCGGCCTATATGCTTCCTGAACACAACTGGTTGTATCAATTTTCATCATACGTGCTCTAGTTATATCCATCATATTATTGAATGATTGCATACATTCGAGCGAGGCGCAGAAGATGTGCTCAATTCTTGAGAGCTGACAGAAGTAATATATGCTAAAAATGGGATAACACAATCACTCCTATTCTCAAGAGGCTGAAGGAAAAACTGTTCTCTTATGAAATATGAAGGTCAGCTAGAAAATATTTCTCATTTTCGGGCATATCCTCAAACTTTTTTTCAGAATGCAAAATGTCGTTAATTTCTGAGCCATTTAGTGCGTTTGTCTACTGCAGCTTTTCCATTATCCTTCAAGAAACTTTCATATATAGCACTTCGGTTTAAAAAGACTTCATCTAATGACGTAGTAACGTGAAAAACTGCAGACCTATCATCTCCAGGTTTGCGAGCTGTTTGAATACATTTTGAATTTGAGCATTTCCTCCTTAGGGATTTATCAGCCTTACACAGTACCATTTGAAATTACTGTCCACACCTCACAACAGAAGGCACTACTTAAAGTGGTTTTTTTTTTGTTTATACAACTACGTTTAATAGACTTTTCCAGAAAAATATATATCCAAATTCATTGGATGTAGTTCCTGAAGTTGTTCGTTGAAATGGGTTAGTGCTTAACTTGCTAATTATGAGGGCAATTCGTCATATAGTGGGAGCAATAAGTTTTTGTGAGACCCGAACAGCAAATACTTCCTCGTTTATAAGCTGCTCAGCAGAAGTTTCAATAGTTTGACTTTAGCGCATTTATCTAAATCGTTTAGTGGGAGGCAACACGTTCAAAAAAATAAATAAATAAATAATTTCGGAGCATATCGCCTTTTCTTTAAAAAAACTGAAGCACAAATGCGATCGAAATTCCCTCTAGAGCAGAATTTCACTGCAAAGCTCATATACAAATATTGCTGACTAATGCGATCAACTTTAAATGGTTAGTAAAGAATACAATTCTCACAAATGTTTTTTTTTCTCACAAATTCAAAAAAAAAACTGACGAAATAGATCAGTGATCATTCAACACAATACAACGGATATCAGATGCGCATCGAACGCGTTGAAAATGATTCTAGCTAATTCACTCACAGAGTGCATCGATACAATTTGCAAAAGTGCAAAACCACCACGCAAACCAAAAAAAGTGAATCTAATTAAACAACATTATTTAAGCAAGTTAACTATTGTTATCAAAGAAAAAGAGATGGAGGAAAAGGAAGGGAAAAGGGGAATTGCACTTCAGAAAATTAAATATGAAATATCACTACCACATTTATATATCGAGTATTATGCAGAAGATAGTAAATTTCATGGAAGAAGAGGATCGAAAATAGATCGTAAAATGAAAATATTTCTAACAAAAGATATTCTTATCCAAGAAGCGCAGTAGATCACTCAAAAATGATCCGAATAGATAAGCTTACCTTAGAACTACGACAATTTATGTACTCGATTAGATTGTGGCATTTGGCGGTAGATAGCAAATTAGGGAAAGCCAAATATTGGATATCGCTTGGTATAAACCTGTAAAAAAATTACCATTTCAAAGAGTTCTTCAAAATTGATGTAATTTTCGCATCAAAACAATCGTATTTGCTTCATTATGTTGCAAACATTTTTTTCAGCAATTTTGAATAAATATGAGTTATTATACATGATACAAACAGCAAAATATAGAATTTGTTACATGCTATCATTCACTGTTTTTAGGGTTCCAAACTTTGAGAATCTCAACACAGGAATTTTTAGTTACATAATGCTGTCAAGTTTTTACTGCTTAATCGAATACCGCATATTTCATGTTCACAAATAACTTGTAAGTACTAACCAATATTCACATTCCTCTATTAAATGCTTAAAATAAACACTTTTGCCTATGTAACACCCAAAAGATTAACGAATGCACTTGTCAGATTTTATTTGGCGAATTCGTGAAATTGGCTGGCAAAGTTTTGACTGCCAAGCTTTTTTATGGACTACTCATTAGAGTTCCTATAAAAGGAGAAAAATCGTCAACGTATTGATGGTTACACAACGGAGGATGCAGTTTTTTCTTCGTAGACACCTCTATTTCACCTATAACAAATCAGGGGACTAATCTACGGAGCAAATCGACTTTTTTACTTTTCTTCATAGTCGAAGAGGTAACGCGACTGCTGATAGCACATGGCTCAGTGATGAAAAGTGCATTTGTTCTCATCTAGTAGTTGATGAAAATCGTTTTATTCGGTCATCAAACCCAAACAAAAATTTCGTCTCTCATTGTGGAGAATGAAGCATTCGTCTGCTTTGCTTGTTGATTATCAGTGTGGTTAAAAATCTAAACATAGGTGTTGCAACACTCTACTTCAGTAATGCCAAGTTTCAGCATGTCAGGCTTCGAGTAGTCTCCATGCCGTTCGAAGACCTTCAACTAGAGGGGCGGTGAAATTCTTGGAACGCAGCTTTCCACATCTTAAAGCCCGTACTAATTGCTGCTCATTTGTCAACTTTAAAGCTGATAATAGCATGATCACTAATGACGAAGTTTTCAATAATAAAAGTGCTACGAATTAGATTTAAGTTATCTGTAGGAAGCGCCTCAATGATTTTGCCTCCTCCGATAGGCTCACTAATAAGATTGAAAATTCGTCGTTATTCAAGGGAAATTTGATTTACAGACGTTAGCAAACTGAAGGCATTAGAAAGCTCCAATTTTAATCTCCAACAACTATGATTGTCATATCTACTATACACATCTTTCAAATTTATTCAATACCTCAAACAACCTGCTTCGAAATCTCATAATCCAAAGCTTCATAGGATACCCTCGGAAATTATCTCCAGTTGATTTTGATGATGAACTCGAAATTCAAATTAGGTTTGAATTAAGTTACGCATCATTCACATTAGAAATACCAGCCGGCATTACGTTAAAAAAAGCAAGCAAGCAAAGAAAAATTGTGACCTCTTTTTCTCTCATATGAAACAGAAATAATTTTAGAGTCGGTGCAATCTGTAAAATCTATTCGACTACTTGAGTTAGTTATATTATTTATACTCGAGTATTTCTCTCATAGTAAATGCAAAAAATGATGTATTAACAATCAGAGTAAACAATAAACCTTCTATAAATCATACTGAACAAAAATTACCCATTTCGATAAGAAAGTTCTTTTCTGAGTAAATTAAAAACAATATTCATGAAGTAAATCAAAACGATGAGTTGATAATAAAATGATATAAAAATATAGAAATAATAAGATATTAAATAAATTACTCATAAAGCTACAAAAAACTAATCCTCGAGATTTAACGTTTGAAAAAAAAAAAGAAATTTGAGAAGATTGGAGTAAAAGAATTTGCGAAAATTTTGGGAGAGAAATTCGAGAAGCAAGTTGGAAAATGATCCTTTACATGCGATTACTCGTATGTATAATTCGAGATTTTCATATGCCTCCGCTTAGACGAGGCGATAAATTGCGCATTTTTTATGCACTTCATCTATATCAGGGTACGGTAAAGAAGTGTAACGGTACATGTCGTCTAAGGAAGTATCAGTTAAATGAACTTTTTTTGCAATAAAAAAGTAAAGTAGAAAAAAAAACGCTTTGACGAGTTACACTGAAATTTAGTGAGTGCTATCTAATAGCTTTTGGTTTATTACAAACGTAAGCGATATGCATTTGACACTTCGTTGCAATTTATTTCCCTTAATTGTAACTACTAAGCAGTAAGCGTATTGAGAGAAATGTCTCGATCGTTAAGTAAGGATGCTTGAGTTATCAAACAACATTCTCTGAGTGATATTCACAAAATGCCTTCTTTCACCCCTACCCTCCCCCCTCCTCCCCCTCTCCATCTCTCTCGATCGCCTCCTCTTATTATTCCCAAGTTGAATTTAGTACAAGTAATGCCAATCTGACTTTTTTTTTGCATTTTCACGAATCATAATCACTAGCATATTTTGCAACTAACGAACAAATGCACTCATGCAAAGGCACTTCAAGAGTTAGTGCCATGAATGCTGATAAAATAGGAAATAAAAGGCTATTCTGAGTGAAATCGTCATGATGGTTTATTAAATTCTATGGCAAATATGAAACATTTCCATATTTCAGCCAACGCGCTATTGAAATTGCTCTTTTCATTACTGCGGATTAAATTTGATGAAGTGATATAAAATGAAACACTATGCGCAATCAAATATTCGGTAACGCTATCGTAGAACCAATGCTTAAGACAGTAAACAAACATTCAGTGAATGAGAAGCAGTATTACATGAGATGCTACGATATATGCTTTCGCAATCCCATTCATTAGAGCAGATGGTATCAAAAATTTGCTGCGAGAAAAAAAAGAAACGAAATGTTTTTAGGTATTTGCAATCTGCAATTTGCAGTTTGCAACTTGCAATTTGCATTTGCAATTCAATATCTTCACATATGCCCTTTAATTTCACTTCATGTGTATATTTCGACATAATGCTTGAATATTTGAGAGTTCAAATCCAGCAATCATTATAAAAATTTCGTAAAATTTTATAGCAACAGTATAGACGTAATAATTGGTGATCAGATGCGAGCTATTAAGTTAATCGATCGACTTCTAGATGGAGATATATGCGCTAGAAGCGCTAAGAATTCATTCTGTGGAATATTTCCTCAGGCGATTATTTCGATTAGAATATGATTCGCAAGTATCAAATTTACTGCTGAATGGTGTTTTACAATGCTAAATGATTTGAGGATAGGATCCATAGATAAGCACCAACAGCTCTGATATCCTTTTTAATTTAGTGTCAAGTATGATACCACATAAGACGCTCTAAAATGAACGCAAATTTTTTCTTCAAAATAAGAGTTGCACACGATGACACTAATATCATCACCAAATAGTAAATGAAAATCGAAGCATAAGGCTAGGTTAAAAGTTAATATACAGAAGCGACAGAAGCGAACCATACACATGAGCGATGATGACTGATAATCAATAAACCCCAGTGTTGATGTTGACGGTCTCAACCTCACAGTGATAACATGTAGAGCAATACTTATTTGATCTGTGTTTACTACTAGACCTACCGAAGCAATATGAATAACATTCAAAGATCACTAAAGCATTCTGAAGAAGGAATACTAATATAAAACACTAGAACAAAATCCTAATACTAATACAGAAACTGAAATTATGTTGCAAGTAAAACAAATCCATGAGTGGAAGACGGAAAACAGAAGGCATAGGATAATATTATATTATGACGTAAAGTGACGTCAATAAATGCTCCTTTGGCAGATACGGTATTGAAGAGCGATAATCGATAAATTTTGGTATACATGGTCAAAGGGATCGTACTATGAAGCGGTAGCACAAGTAGAGCAATATTTGTTTAATATTAAACCTATAGCAGAGCTCCTTTATATAACTGAGAGTTTAGATTTGAGCAGATAATCCGTTTACCGATTTCTTATGCTCTCATCAAAGGTTTCAAAATATTCTGGTAAAATTATCGCAGTATTATAAAGTTCTATATGTGAATGTACCTATCAACATTCAAAAAGTTTCAGTCACGAGAGAATTTCATCACAATCATGAATAAATTTTTGTCACGTTCGATTACGTGAACATATCAGCAGTTTTGTTTGTCAATTTTTTTTAACGCTTTATATATGAGCCTCCAATAGTCGCATATGTTGAAAAATTCAGCATTATGCATTTTGCGTCTGTCTGGCTTCAAACACGATAATTCGACCATATGAGAACTTATTCAACCGAAGCAAAAAGCATTACGGCTTCGCTAATGTTCTCTCGCTATAGCGATAGCAATAACATCAAATTCACCTCTCATAGCTTTGCGCTACTCTGGAAATATGCTTGCTGCATAAAACCAATTGAATAAACAATTCCCATCAGGTTTAGTGATCCTCATTGGGGGATTCGATACGATCACGAATCAGCTGAGAACAGAAATCATTGGATCGATCAACATATTACATAAATTTATAGCTACTATTAAAGCAGAGTCATTATTACATGAGATTTACTTGTGCCGATTATATTCAGCGATATCTTTGAAAAACAGCTTAATTTCTCTTCAACTTACTATGCTAATTATAATTCTTCGTCATTCACACAATAGCTCTGGAAGCTCCCGATTGTCAGCTAACCTTTAGTGAGTTCTATGCTTTAGATCCTATCCCGAAAGTTCCACACTGAAAATATTTAAATGCATTAGTAAACACCCGCGATATTGAAATAGAAGAAAACATATTCTCACTTCATTTTTTGTAGATCGTTAGAGTATCTAATCTGAATAATCTATGAGAACAAATTTAAGTGGCATTAGCCGATTTCATCTCAGTGAAAACATTCTAATTCTATGCAAACCCAGTTGAATACCAGCCATTATAGCATCTTCAAATTTGAGCGATAGTACCACTGAAACAGATCTTGTAGCAAATATTCAAGAGAAATACACTAGAGGAGTTGTCGAAATATTTGCATAGCAATCATTTGTTGAATCACCGTAAAATTTAAAAGGATAAATATGCAAACAAATCTCTTCAATCTCAAATCTTTATATTTCCTTTCAAATTTTTGGATCAACATGAATTATAATAGAGATGACCATCGACCCAATAATCTACTTCAACCTTTTACCCATCGAATTTCGATTACTCATTATATCTATCAAAGTTTTCTACGAATATTGATACAATGCAATTTCAAGGGCGAGAATTGATGAAAAAGTAAAATTAGCAACAAATTGAAGCTGTGACTTATGCACTTTCAAAATGATTCCGACCAAAGTTGCAGCAATTGGCTCACAACAACCTTTCTGATCGCATGAATTGGCTACTCTCGAAAATAATTGTATGACTATGCCAATTCTAAGAAAGCTTCAGCCTGTCTCACAATAAAACTTTTTTCAGAGAATATTCACTATTTTTCAAAAATCTTATTCATAACCAATAGAAATGTTTCGCCTCGAAAGTGGCAGCTAAAGTTGGAAACATATTCGGTTTAAGAGCAATATTTTCGATTTCTCATAACATCTTTTGCGCTTTTCAGCGGTCGAAAACTCCTACAGTGAATTTTATCTGAAATATGAGCACTTAAATGCGCAATTAGCTGTGAATAACTACAAATTTTGTCGTTTAATGTCGATCTCAGCATCTTTGCCTCTGGCAAAAAAAGGCAAATGCGTTCAAATGTGAGGATAAACGTTTACGACTGCACTCAAATCTTCATCAATTAGTGGAAAAAAATGCTGCATATTTGCTGCCAAAAATGCAGCTTTTTTTTTAAATTTTCCAAACGTATGACGTTGTATAATGGTAGCTTTTTTAAAGTATCGCTTGGCAAACATTTTTCAAGTGTTATCGATCGCAATCTTTTATTAAACATACATCAATTAAACTTTAATCTTTACTTGAACCACTCTTTTTCTCCATTCCAAGGTGCCAAAATTTAAATCCTTTATATTGCACTGCTTTATTCTAGAATAAATAGCCCTTAAGTAAATCAGCTCTATGATTTTTTTCCATGAAAGTTATGAAGTTATACTGGAAAAGTTCATAAGAATGAAACATAATGATTATAGGCTGTTACATTTCTAGAGCAAAACTTCTCTGCCCTTTGCATATATATTATCGCTTTACAAGGAAACCTGAACTGAATAAAATGTTGCGAATACTTTTATTTTACGTGATACGCAAACGCAACCGCATGACCATTCTTAGCGCATCCTTTAAAAAATGGCATAAGCAAAAGCAATATCAAAAGCAACGAGTGAGAAGTGATGAATTTCTCACGCGAGTTTAAAATTTAAAATATGTCGTTTGCATAAAAACGGTTTTGGCGTCATTCGATGAACTTCCTAGTGAAGATGTCGATCCTGAAATTCATTCTTTCGATTGACGTCAGCCATCGAATGCAAATGGAATGCGGATAAAATGTTGGTCACAAAACGATGACTGACTGAATGTTGACTGGACGGAGAACCGAATCGATAAATCTTCTGCAATGTAGTCTAGCTAACAGACATAGATGTAAGTTTTGAAAATCAACTGAACCTTATATAAACCATGAAAATAATTACTGCATGTGGGTGGTTCTACCTCTGCTAGTGAATTATTTGAATGTTCAATTAGTAGGTAAACGGTTGAACGCTTATTTCGTTGCTACAATAATCAAATCTAGCAGCTCGATGAGATTTCATGCAGCAATCGACGAATTGGCCACCTTCATTGAGCAAATATGCCAGACGCCGTTTTTGAAGCGAGATTCTGTGCAAAATCGCCCGCTAAAAAAGTCAACTTAAATCTCAGCTTGTTTCGAATTTAAGTGTAGAAGAAACTGAAAGATTTATATGTCGACCGAACGGAACAAAAGTATTGTTTGTGTGATTATTGTTTCAAGCCGAAACCTCTAAGCTGATAAAATATTGACAAGCACTCTAATTTTAATTCTTTTTATTCAATTCACTGCACCCATGTTTCGTTTCCATCGATTCTACAGTCTAAAACACGCACCAATCTTCACATATGCTAAAGCGTTATTCCTTATGCCAGTACCTTCTGAAACGTTGATAAGGTAACGAAATATTTTAATTCGAATATTGGAAAGTGCACAAAAAGCTGCTTCTAAATTGTATATTCACCTTGCATAAATAACCACCTTGCTGCATGAAGATTCTATACATATAGTGTCCACTAAGGCGGCAAAAATTTTTCATGATAAAATGACATATTTTCACGAAAAAGGCATTTTAAGAGAACACTTTCTCTGCAGGTTCTTCAAAGCATGATCTCTAATGATCTATGGTCTTCTACAATAGTATAATAAAGTGATGCTTTTATTACATGATGCATAATTGTTTCAACGATATTCTCACCTATATGACGTGGACCGTTACTATGTTTTTAAGCTTAACGGATGTTAGCTGTTGCTATAGTGATAACGGAATGTATTGCTTCGATGAGGATTCATCATCATCTAATGCTGTAACCATTGAACCAATCATCACGCCTTTGGATTCTCAAATATTTCTTCCTATGCCCTCATATCACGGCTTCATATTCGAAATGGCTGTGTTTCTTCTGAGTGTTAAGTAACTCTTCTAAGGTTTTGAATTCTCTTTGATCACGTAATTTTGAAGGACGTTTCTCATTAGGGTTAGGACGTTCGAAAGATCTATCCATAATAACAGTGAAAAGGAATCCGAAAAACACGAAAAAAATTCAAGTTCCGTCAACAAAAAAAAGTCGGCAAGATATGAGATGCTCGAGAAAATACTGCTGCTTCTTATCCTCCAATCCAGCCTCAAAAACCGTGCTTATTTTTTACACTCAGCTTTAGATGCCGCATTTGCGCACTATAAAAAAATAAAAAAATAAATTGCTCCCTTTTGCGAATATTAATAAAGACTTAAAGATTCTATGTGCACTTACTACCATAGGGTTTTTTGGTTAGATAAACCGAACACTATATTTCCATTGCTAAAATTTTCTTTATTTTGTTATATTTCTTCGTTAACTTCGATTATCGTTGCTTTATCTCAACATGATCTCAATTTCTTAGCATCTCGAATGGTCATTTGCTAGTTAGAGTTATGGTTCAAGAACTGGTTCGCGTTTTTTCTAGACTTCTGAAGAATTTTTCATCGCAAATAACAATTACTCTTGCACATTCATAGAACTCCAGCTCAATCGTTCTAATTTTTCTCAATTTACAGTTAATGAATGGCTGAAATCGGCTAGTTCAGTTGCAATTAATCAAGTTTCTGAGAGCACTATATTCGAATTGTAGAAAGTAGTGGGCGATGCTTCGATGGCTTTCTGAGGTAGCATCACCAAGAAGTGCTCGAGAAGTCGAGAAAAGACCCACTCTCGACGATGGTGATCGTATGATGATCGATTTGATCATCGCTGAAGTCGAATGTGCAGTTAGTAGATTCGAAACAGAGCAGGTGAATTGCTCATTCTGTACCATTTTTTTTCATTTGCTTCCGTTAATTACATTTTCAAAAAAAAATTTCAAAGCTTAAATAAATAGCAACGTTTGCACTTTTTATGACGTCATTTTATAAAGTAAGCTGATAATTGATCAATTTATTAGCTTCTCAAGAACGCATTTAAAGACCAAGTTTCTTGGAAATTCCCGAAGATTCTTCTACTTAAAAAAAAAGAAAAAGGAAAAGCATTTCTATTAGTATTGAAGTGATGTCCATTGCATTAGGTACCTCCACTTGATTAAGCAAATTGTTAGAGAAACGTAGATGAAGAAAATCTTCCTTAAGTCGACTCTCCCTTGAGCATCTCGAAAAACTCACTCCTCTTATTACAGGAAGCATCATTATTTCGTGTTGATGCGTTATGCTTAGAGGAAAAATTATCTCTATTTTTCTTATTGCATAACCTAAGCATTTATATGTGATTTTATAATAGCAGTTCATCCATCCTCTTATAGATTTACTATTTTAAATTGAAACATAAACTTTAATATCTCGCAATCTGTTGTATGCGGAATAATATTTGAGGTTCTTTACTCGATATCTTCAGTACTCTTAACTTTTATAATTTAAGCGGCACTTTGACCTTCTACTCTTCACCTGTTGTGGTCTAAACTTTGAGAATAAAGCCTTTATATCTTGTGATATGCCTAAAGTTGAACTTCTCAAAACTTTCGTGGAGCTTATTCCAATGTGAACACATCGCGTAATGCGTAAAAGCTGACTTTATACTTAGCGCAAAAGACATTTGCGCCACAAACAAAACGACATAGCGAGTAGATTGAGAGTTATAAACTTCTAGCGACTATTACTAAGGTTTCGTTCAATAATTTATGGGAATTAGTTGCTGTGGCTATTAACTTTTTATACTCAAAAGCAACCTGATTAGGAATATTTAATGGACATTTTCAGGAGATAAGACATAGTGAACGTTGCCTTCGTGAACATATCGCTGATTACTCTTGGCTAGCAACCGATAGCTCTGCGAGACGCAGAAAATACCTCTCGATGAATGTTTGTTAATATCTCTTATGAAAGTAATACTCCGGACGATTAGAAGAATTTGAAGTCGACTTAGATGAAATTTCTTATATCTTTTTTTAAATCTAAGAAAAATTTAAGAAATTTAAATTTAAGAAAAAACTACTTTTGCTTTCCTATCTTCTCAATATACTTCACATCTGACTTGTGATATCCGCTATTTGGTAACATTCGCAATCCATATCTCCTTTCTTCGAAGTAGAAATTTTCCTTCGTGACATTCGAGTGACAAACGTTTCAATATTTTGGCGTCTCCGTATTTTGTGCCTGGAATGGCCAACTTGAAATTCAAGCAAAAGCATGACAGATCACTTTGAAATCAACAAGGAATCCAGCTCAAGAAGAAAAGAAAAACTCATAGCTGTTAACTAAGTCATTTATAAACTTCATTTGAGTTAAATAATTCATATATGTTCCTATTACTTATCGATAATAGACTCGAGAGTTGTATCTCAAATAGTGCAAAGGTTCAGGAAAGGGCAAAAGTTGAATCGGCATGTTGTTTGATCATCGCAAGCGAATGGTCAATGTTGTTGTCAACTTGGCGATCGCGGCTCAGAACAGTCACTGAACGCGAAGATATACTCGAAGCGTTTTCATCTGCAGTGCATGATGTCATATCGTCAAGGCCCCGAACCAACACCCTTACCAATGTACTACTTAATTACATTCGACATCGTCCCAGCCTGAACTCTGTTAGTTTCTATGTTCTATCGAGATATGAATTAGTACTAGCGTTGAAATATAAAATGCAACGAGGATAAGCTTCAGTTTACGTTGGAGGTGATGCGAAATAAACGATCACGACGATTCCCTCTTAGTTAAAACTTGGCGCTACGCTATTACTCGCGAAATCTGCGGAGAAAATGAGTAGCGCTATTAGCTGTGCAATATGTTTTTGAGTCGTTAGCCTTGGGAAAAGGGTGGGAGAAGGTTGCTGTGAGACTCTGTACGAACCAGTATAGAGAAAAAGCAGGCTCACTGCCATCCAAAAGTTGCTCCGTTCAAAATTTTAATGGCAATAACTCAATCTCTAGTTGAGGAGCTTTTGCGTATGCTTATTATGGTCATGCTGTGATAGACGTAACAAGCTTACTGTATTGTACTGTAAGGAACGGTATTAATAAATTTGATCATATAAAGCATGAAATTACATAATTCTTATGGCTTTCTTGTCATTCAAATTTTACTTCGAAAGTTTAAACATTCCAACTCCATCCATTAATCGAACACTTTGAGGTAAAGTTTTTTATGGGCTGATTAAAGGAAACCGGTGACCGTTTATGAGGTTTGAGCGTTGAATTGTATGAAACTCTATAAAATTTCAGTATTAAAACCTCCGAACTCCAAAATCATATATATTTGTGAGTCATTCTGATATTCCGCAAGGATTCCAATGTTCGTTTGTCCAACGTTCAATATAAAACCAAACATTCTGAGACCCATTTCGCCCTTTAGGATCATCGTGGTATCTAAGTCCCACTTACAATCAATATGAAATCATTGATGTTCCTAGGTATAATATTGCTTTTGCGCTATGAAAAAGCAGCTACGGTCAATGTTCAAGCCAGTTTATGATTTGTTTACAGGTCGGTAATGATACGCCACGATCGGATACCGCCGAATTAACAGCGATCAGCCCACGGTTTCCACTGGACGATTTCAGCAACATTGTTTAATTCAATCCTAACAAACTATCAATCTTTGCATTATTGTTTTGCACAATAAATATACGAATATTTATGAACTGTCCTCTCAGTGCATCCTGAAATGAGAGCCTCTATAACATAGATTCTCTTGATTATGTACATAGTAGGCTGATTCACACCTGAAAGTTAATGCAAAAATATGAGTGTATACTGTTTTTATAGGAATCGAAAAACTGAAAGCCCTATTGATGTGTTTTACTAGTGGTGATTCTCTTTCATGAGATATAAATCAGTAAGGGTATCATTTGCTAAGCTAATTGCAACATTAGGATATCAATGCATTAATTAGCACAAAGACCGTATGCGGAATTATAATCGTAACGCTGCAATTGAACCTATTATGTTTGCAAAATATTATAATGCTGCAAAACATCTCAATAATGAGATGTTTTGCAGCACTATAACAGCTTTAGTATTTATTCATTTGCAATGCTATAATAGCTTCAGTATTCATTAAAACATTTTCGTTGATCACAAAATTAATACTCAACATTTGAATATCGTCACAAATACAAATCATCAACAAGCGATAATGCCTCACAAATTTTACCTACAATGAAAGTCACCTATAAAATGCAAAAGAAAATGACAAAGAATTCAGACACTTGGGACTCGACATGAATCATTGAAAATATGAACAAATTTCTTCTCGACACCTTTTTATAAATTTATTTCAAGTAGAAGGAAGAGAAATCGACAATCTCACTCATTTATCTCCTATGGATTGGTCATTTTAATCATCTCATGAAATAATTACAATAATTATCTTACACAAGTTAATCAATTACGTATAGGTAAAGTTCTCGATATGCCCAAAGTATTTCGCCAACCTTTTGAAATCAATGAAAAAGCATTCAGTGAAAATCCGGTGAGAGAAGTGCTTTTTTATTCCCGAGTAACCGATCTAGCAAAAAAAAAAAAAAAAACGGAGATATAACGTCTTCTTCCATAGGAGGCCATCTATTGGTTGATACATCAACAACTATGAAGTTCGTTCTCAATTTCAACTAGAAGAATTTGAGCATACAAATTAGTCATCAACTTCGCAAATTCAACAACAAATCCGGATAGTGACCAACCAAAATATGAGACTGGGGAATTGTCTTCCGACCAGGAGAGACACACCAACCAACTTTGGTCATTGTCGCTTCCATTTGTTAAATTGGAACCATCGGAACAACAGAGAGACACATATAAAAATGTAGACATGACATTACCATAGTATTTGTTGTGCAAAATTGCGATAAAAACGTTTTTCAAAAAGGTTGTTAACTCAAAACAAGTTAAGTTGCTGCTGTAGTACTCTCACTAGATACTTAAGTATCTAGCATCAATGGTGATCTATCAATCCCATCTATCTGAAATTTACCTTGGCCTCTATGATTTACTTCGATCTCTATGAAAGATATTACTATAATATTAGGCTCCTGCAGTAATACATCGAAATACCCAGTAATGTTTCCAATTTATACGAATCCTCTTCACATTCGTTATCGGAGTTTGTCTATATTTGTTCAGCAATATGCACAGCCGGGTGTTTTCTTCGCATCTTTGGATGATAGGGAACGCAAATAGAGAGGGATAAGCGGCTTGCAGTGGAATAATAGATCAATACGGATTTAATGGAGCAGCCGTTTGTAGTCTTAAAGGCGCTTTGCGCTTTTTCCCTAATCGTTCCTGTAACTCGATAGGGAGTTCTCGTAATCCCTTCCGATCCTGAAAAAAGGAAAAATCCATACGATGTTATCAATAAACGTCATCAGATTTACGGTCTTTTAACTTCTTTAGTTTTAGTTTCCATGTTTCGTCCCATTTAAGAAAATATTTCACGATTAAATATTAAACCAGGGACCTTTCATTAGACAATAAAAGATATTAAAAAATACTTATTTAAAGAGAACACGAAACAAGTAGAATAACAATTTTCTTGCAATAAAATAAGCATAACTTTGAAGCAGCTGCTCTGGTGAATTGCTTCTGTGATGACAACTGCCCTATGATCACAAAAAATTTAAATCAAACTGTACAGCTTACCTATGCGGCTATTATTGCAGTAAAATGAACTGAAAAACAATTGAGAAGCATCAAAGAAAATCATCAAACAATATTAAATAATATTAAATTCGATAAGCCATAACAATAAAAAGAAAGCAAATACTTACGGTTTGATATGTTTCTAAAAGTGCAATAATAGCCCGTGATGTAGCCAATGCAGTGGCATTACATGTATGCACAAATTTACGTTTTCCTCTTTCATCCGTATATTTCACATCTATAAAATATTTCATAAAATTCAACCATAATATACAACGAGAATAAAATTAACCATTTTTTCATTCAATAGTCTGTAACTAGATTGGCGAATTTCTATAATATATGTGCACTCGGTTCCTCATGAAAAACATATATTTGCAGCCAATAGCTGAACAGAGTTGAGTGTTTATTTCGCATGCTTCACTCTATTTGTTTAGAGTGGGCATGAAGTGCGAAACACATGTCACCTATCAGGTTCAGAAATCAACAATTAAAAGGAATTCTTAGAGACGCAATGATCGTAAAACATGGAGTTAGTATATGAGGAAAGTTTTTGCTCAGGATGATGTCACTCTACCAGCAAAATGCATTCTCGAATAAACTATCGCATAACTTACATAAGAGTCACCGCACAATTTACTTAAGTGACCAGTATTTCATAGATAATTTAAACGCTTGGAACGATAGAGTAGCAGATATTGAAAACACGAATATTTTTCATCCTTTAAAGTTGATCTAGTATGAGATTATTGTGATGTACAATTCATTCTTAGTAATTTATGCGTTATCCCTTATTAAGCCATCGACAATGACTATTAATAAATTTAGTAAGCAATATTGAAGAGTTTATTTTTGAGAAATCAATCACACTAAAATTTCAAGTAACTCTTGTTTGTGATAGTTAATCAGCTTCACATTCAGCAATGAAAACTCCGAAAAAAAAGGAATAAAAAGTTAATTTTGAAGTGACTTCATAAATCCAGCTATTCAAAATTAAAAAATTCCGAGCATATATACATTCCGATGATTATCAAATTTGAAAATTTAAAGTTAAAAAAATTCGAAAAGATGAACATGGGATATCGATCTATAAATGAATTCATAATATTTAATAATCAATCCAAATCTGAAGTATTACCAAGACGACGTGCTTGAAAGTCGGTACAATTCGATGCACTTGATACTTCACCGAATACATGTCGACCAGGCATCCATGCCTCAATATCAAATTTTCGTGCCGCAGATGCACCCAACTCTTCGGTTGGCATATCTAACAATCTATAAGCGTGCTAACTTTCCGAATCTTGGTTTGTGCAATTTCGCTTGCCAACTATTTACGAAAACACATATTTTTATATCCTTATTTCTATTAAAAAGCAATCAAAATGGTCAAGTTTTAGTTCATGATTTAATGGTCCAACGCTCATCCACTTCTTTCTCCTTTTGTCTCAGAGGTTCTCTACATCTTTTAAAAACTTAAGTAATGTTTTCCTCGTGTTCAAATATAGTATAAAGTTTAGAGGGCTGATTACAGCAAATTTTCAGGAAAAATGCCTAAACACAAGCTATTGTGGATCTTGGAGTAAATTCCCCTTAGACGATCGGATGTACGAAAAAAAACGAAGGCAAATCAGCCAGTAGAAAAAAGTCACTGCGAAAAGGAACAAGAATACACCAGATTCAATGAATGCAGAGGAATTACCTGCAGTGTAATCCAAGTGAGTCAAATATGGAACATTGAACGTCGACGAGCTCATCCAAAACACTATCGCCTTGATCCTCTCTACATACAACAAACATCTCTATCTGCAAGTAATTAAACATTCGCATTCCACTGGGTTCACCCTCCCCATCCTCCACCTTCCCTCAGGTAAAAAGTAGTTCCCAAGTCTAACCAATCCTTTCTCAAAATAATCTAAAGCCGAACAGGTATCTCTCAATTCATCGAAAGATGCTCTATTCAAGTGGAACATATTGAATTCGACTTGCTCTAATATCAATGAAAGATCAAGAGTTGTTGATGATCGGAAATCGATGAGTGATCAGGCTGCAATAAGAAGCCAGCAAGGATTCGAGAAAAGGCACAAATAATAAATGCTGCAACTTTCTTCATTAGCAAAGTTTTCCCTAAGTCATTCCATTCAGAAATACATTCGCACATTTTATTTTCTCTTTAGAAAGGAATTCATTTGAAGGATTCACACAAGCAGCAGTTCATATAATTGCAGCAATCTACTAATATTTTGTCATAAATCCTGAAACCGACACGTATTTACTTGAATCCATTTAGCAGCAAGCGCAGAATTCTAACAAAAATATAAAACATTCCACGAAGGCAATATGACATGCGTTACTGCATTTGAGTCCGCTAAGGATCTCAAACATTAAGAAAAGATCAAAAAACCTCAACGAATGAATCCTTCTATTCCAAAGATCAACTAGACGAAATCTTGGGCGAAGCACCGATATGGATTCCATTAAACCATAGTAAAATAAAACGTATCTGCAAGTTGTTGCAGCTTCAAGTGATACCAGCTCAAATAATCGATATCAAATGAAACGAAATGCAGACAGAATTCGATTGTAGGGCGCACTTAAAAGTAGCAAATCTCCTCGCTGTAGCTTCTATTGTTAGTCAGCTTAAACTACTGAACAAGAAGACAGACAAGCAGACAGAAGCGTTTAAATGCACATACAAACACAAAGATGATATCGAGATAATGTCTTCTCAGAAATTTGCGAACGAATATAATAAGTAAAACAGGCTTTCATGAGAAATACTTCCAACTATCTTGTCAACAGACAGACATGCACATACAATGGTAATCATTCATATAGCTTATCGACATGCATGTAACCCTCAACGGGTCTATTTTTCTCAAGGTGACCAAAGGCAGAGTTTGGTTGAGGTCTTAAAACACGCAGAGATGAGAAAAAAAGAGAAAGAGAAAAAGAAAAAAAAAGAGAAAAAGATGAAGGATTGTAGGAAATCTGAGAGAGTGAGAGAAACTCTTATAGCGAAAACCATAAGAGTAAATCAAAAAGTGCCCATGTTCCATATTATAATCATGAAAGTAAAAAGAGAATTTTTTTTGCCATTTCTTCATTGGAAAATCAACAAAGTGCCTATGTTCCATATGACAGGCAAGGGATTCATTCCGACGGGCATAATTTTCTTCCCACCAAATATAGGGAAAAAGGAAGGGGAATGAATGTTCCATTCAAATAGCACTCAATTTGAAGCAATATGGGAAGCAGATTTTTGATAGTTTTATTATTGAACTATTCATTACCTGCTATTTTATAGTAAGAATGATAAATGAACCTTCAACTAAAAAGCGATAAATTAAAAAAAAGCGAACCTTTGTAAACTCATGCACTCTATAGAGTCGTGCCTCCCATACCGACTTCGAAACTTCAGGTCTGTAGCACCGACTCAGCGCTGTCAGCCTCAACGGTAAATCTGCAGCTCGAAAAGCACGTCCTCTTATGAGATCACTCAGCCCCATCTCTGAAAAACTCCCTTTCCATTCTACTTTTACAATGTGCATTCGAATGAATGAATCTTACTGGTATTAAATATTTTAAATATTATCTCAGTATCAAGTATCTTCAAGGACATCATGAATACAAAGTGGAATCTCTAAGCGTGTTGTTCCTCTTTACCATCCCCACTGTACTAAAGTGAGTCCACCGTTTCAGAGGTGATTTATTCGATAAAAAGCAGCGGTCGATCCTCAACCAAGAATAATCTATACGGTTCAAACTATTTTATGCACCTCTCCTTGCTATTAGTGAATCATCCTCATTAGTAAGAAAAAAGCATAAAACTTCACATTCTGAATATGTCAAAATTAATTAGCACTCAACTTTTAGAACTACAATATAGCACAATAGTCATTTCACTGAGCAGTTCGCACTACCCTCTTTCAAACACAACAACAGTATCAGTTTTTATCACTCAATTTAGTGCCTACTTTGCTAAGCAATCCCAATTATGACCGCATAACCGAATAACCTAAGTATTGAAAACCTCCTATGACGTATAAGACCCTCATCGAATAAGTCTACCTCTTACCTGAAGTTCCGGATAAACACAGCTGTGGACGATCGACAAGATGATATTGAATAGCTTGTGCGGATCTTTGCTGCAATCCACATGCTTCCGTCACTGAACGTCGCACGATATCCGGAACAAGCACTGGCCGGAAGCCAGCTTTCTCAACGACATCACTAACGTATGAAAGTAGTGCATATTCAAGATCTGCTAACGGTCCTGTAAGACGGATGAAGAATCAAAAATATCGATGCGAAAAATAATAAGCAAATCCCAACCTACATTTCAACACAACATCGCGATGATAGTGATAATTCGTGTATACGAAATTTTTTTACTTCCGGAAGAAAATGAAGCGTTCAAATTTTAGTAAATTTAAGTTACGAGGGGATGTGAGCAATCTTTGTGTGTCTCTTCCTTGGGGCAGTGTTTACGTTTTTATCTATATACCTTGAGGGAGCCTAGCATGAAGCAGCCTGTAACGAATTGGAGGGAGGGTAATTATGCAGGTGAAAAAGAGGGAGTTCCATTTCGTGTGGGGTGTTTGTGATGAGTGGGGCGGGAGGAGGAGATGTGCATGTCTGTGTGCCTACATGTGTGTGGTCTGCTTCAGTTTGGCACGTACGTAGGATAGTGCGGTATGTGTGTGAGGCGTCATGTGTGGTCTGTCCGTTTAGTATGTACGTGTGGGACGGAGTGTTATGCGTGTGTGTCTGAGTGAATGATGGAGGAGGGGCGGGGAGGGGGGGGGG
>QEWY01001797.1:0-64498 GCA_006503575.1 Baylisascaris schroederi | reverse complement strand
GCACAAATGTACTGTAACTAAGATTTCGGAATTTTTTTCTTGGCAACCATTAGGCTTATGCAGTTCGGGCTTGCTTTTTTCTGGACAACTTTGAAAGCCCTTTCAAACGATATATAAATTGTTATATTTCGAAACAAAAGTTGGAAACCGATTCGACCGGCCAGAATTTCCGAGATCTCGATTTCTGCGATTTTGAGGGTTCCGGTTCTCGACCCCTACTTGATACAGGAATAAACGGTCTTTTTATTTCTCATCAGTTTGCCGAGACCTCTCGAAGAATATATGGGCTACCACTCAGAAGCGAACACGAGCCGGGAAAAACAATAACAAAAATCACGATTTTTCGATCGCAAGGGGGTAGTACAGGGAAATTTTGGAAAAATATTCCTTGTCCCCGATTTCGCTGACTTTGGTATCAAACGGTAGAACGCAATCAGCTGACACAAAAGAATGCTTTGCTTGCGGCTTCTGGTGACGAGGAGAGAACCACAGGTGCAGGTATGGTGCACATTGTATATAAATGTACTGTAATTGATATTTCGGGACTCTTTCTCAGCAGTGGTTTGACCTGTGGAGCTCGGGCTTGCTTTTTTCTGAACAACTTTGAAAGCCCTTTCAAACGATATATAAATTGTTATATTTCGAAACAAAAGTTGGAAACCGATTCGACCGGCCAGAATTTCCGAGATCTCGATTTCTGCGATTTTGAGGGTTCCGGTTCTCGACCCCTACTTGATACAGGAATAAACGGTCTTTTTATTTCTCATCAGTTTGCCGAGACCTCTCGAAGAATATATGGGCTACCACTCAGAAGCGAACACGAGCCGGGAAAAACAATAACAAAAATCACGATTTTTCGATCGCAAGGGGGTAGTACAGGGAAATTTTGGAAAAATATTCCTTGTCCCCGATTTCGCTGACTTTGGTATCAAACGGTAGAACGCAATCAGCTGACACAAAAGAATGCTTTGCTTGCGGCTTCTGGTGACGAGGAGAGAACCACAGGTGCAGGTATGGTGCACATTGTATATAAATGTACTGTAATTGATACTTCGGGACTCTTTCTCAGCAGTGGTTTGACCTGTGGAGCTCGGGCTTGCTTTTTTCTGGACAACTTTGAAAGCCCTTTCAAACGATTCGTAATTGAGAGTGAGGCAAGCTTCAGTATGTTTCTAACACTGAGAGGTCACTATGCAAGCGTCGAGGTAGCCTAGGCGCCGTGTGTGGTCTGCTTCAGTTTGTCTGTGGTATATGTTCCATTTGACATGTGCGTGTGGGAGGGTGTGGTATGTGTGGTGCATGCGGGGCGCCATGTGTGGTCTGTTTCAGCTCGCGTTGTACAGGCTCTGTTTGGCATATGTATCAGTTAGGATGATTCATTTTGTTAAGTGCTGAAAATATTGCAAAAGAGACATCGAAGAATGAAATTTTCAAATGAGTGAGAAATGAATCGGAAATTCCCCTGCAAAAGACCCCTCTAGTTGATCCAGAGAGATTTTACATAATGCATTTAGATCACTACTTAAAATGATTTGGCCTTTTAAGCGCCTTCCACTTATCAAAATTAAATAAATAGATTCATAAGTCTCATGTTGTTTCTTCGCATTTATTTAGCTCTTGCGGATTGTAGATTCATCTATACTTGAGGGAACAATTGAAGAGTTGAGAAAAGTGTGTCGGTTTTCCACTTCTTAATACCGAAATCCAATCTTCCAAATCGATGGTCAATTATAGAGGACAATAACTAAATAATGCATTACTAACCAGTAAATGCGTAACTTCTACTGCCACATGCCTCTCTTGGATACAGCACCGATCTCCATGATTGTGCAATTTTCTCGGCAGTAAACAACTTATTTGAATCGCGTTTCGTCGAACCAAAAGTACGAATCAATCGTGCGCATGATTCATCACCGCGTGGAGCATTCGGATGACTCATATTTGGGATTAAAAGTGCTTCTTCATATAGCTGGAAATATAAACGTTTCTATTTGCTTGAAAACCTCGAAGTATCCTTCTAAATTCATATGATTCAATTTCTTACGCAGTTAAATTAATGATGACAATCATCATCGCATATGACGAGGATAGGAGATCTATCCGGATAAAGCTCTAGTGAAAGCATCACCGGGCCATATTTCCCTGTCGACAGCCAAAGTGAGGCCACAAACTACGCCCACGCACACATTAGAGTCTTAGCAATAACAATGTAAATGAAATCACATTGAATTTCATGTCCACTTTTTGAAACATAAACCGTAGAACACAATGAATTCTGTGGATAGCATATTTCAGTAGTAAAGCTTATGAAAAGGGGAATTTACCTTCATTAAACTTTTTTAGTGATTGTGAGTTACAAATATCCAAATGGTAAACAAACCTTATCCCATAATTGTTTATATTCACATTCATTACGTTCATTTCTTCTCGGATACGCTTCTATACGATGCCAAATTTCTTGTAATAGATCAATATTACCGATCCCTTTACGTGATTTGATATTCTCACGAATCTTCTCCAAATTACGTTCATCTAGCAGATAGTCGAAATTTAAATCGGGTCTTGCAACGATGACCGATGTGTTCACATGTGATGATACACATGTACTCAACAATCGTCGTGATAACATCCGAATGATAAGCTCATGCGCTCCTGAATAAGAAAATCTAGCTTAGCTGAGATAAAAGTGTGACTTTCTCTTATCTCTTTCCCTAAGAAAAAGAAAACTGTCCGACGTAAGCACTAATATGTAATAAATGAGACATTTTTATGAAACCCATTAGTAACATTAATACTGCTACTATTGCACTTATTAATATAAACGACCACCTAAATTATTCATGTTTGCTTTATTAGCACGATCTGAAGTTATATTTTTTTTCTCAACAACCTCTCATACCTTGCAAAGAAAAAGTACTGACTACGCTCAAATCCAAAGTACACGTCCGAATTGGAGCTCCAGGAGCTCAAGAATGCTCTCCTCACTCTCTACCATACGCTTATGGCACCTATCTCTTGCTTTTAGAACCTATAATAAACTAATGTGACAAGTATAGCCCCTACTTTAAACTGTCCCCTCTACAACTTTGTTGACTGTCCTCTTGATCATAACCTGTTAACTCCATCATTGATGCAGCACATCTTCAATTTGATAACTTCCCATATAAATATGTGAAATCATAACTAGTGTAGAATTTTAATTTAATATTACTGACGATGTGAATAAGTAGAATTACGAAAATATATTGATCGAAAATGAACGCTGATTGCTATAATAGACGAATAATTAAAAGTGATTTACTAACAACGTGAATAACGATGAGCATAATAAGTCGGCAAACGATGAATAAAATATTGAACAATTTCTTTCTCAATAATTTTATAAATAATTTTAATTAACGACAAATAAAAATATTCTAGCAAGTATAGAACATCTATGGGAGAGAATAGGTAATGAAAAAAAAAACAAAACAAAAACAAACAAACAATAAAAACAAAAAGCAACAATCAACATTGTTGAATAGTTTTTCTCTAATTTCTTCATTTGAAACGGTTGTAGAAATCTTATTTCAGTGAGATTATTTTTTGCAAAAACTTTTTTCTCACTCGTTCTCAAGGAACAAAATTCAAATCCTACAAGATCAAAATTTAATAACTCATTTGAATCGAATTTTTGATAGCGCACTAGCAAAACAATAGGAAGAAATTGCATTCATTAAAAAATTCTAAATTGCGATTTGCTTACTAATAAACACTTAGATTAATATAATAATATGACGTATTATTACCCGTAAAAAATGCTAGCCATAAAAATATTCACTAAAAGAACACACACATAAAAATGGAGGAAATCAAATGAAAGACAAAATAATTTAACGCAAAGATCATATGAAGTAGTGATTAAAGTTTGATAAGGTGATAAAATCCCGTCAATATTATCAGCATAATTTATTAAATATTTCCATTATAAACAACAAATAGCGCCATTTCGATGTTAATTTTCATTCGAAGATTCCTGCTCAGCGATCGCCAAAAATGAATTTCGAGAATATAAAATAGAGATATTCCAAAAGAACAACGTTTTAGAGAGGTGAAACTTTAGAAATCCTCTCCTCGCCGATACCTAGTAAATAACGGCGAATGACCACCCAGAGGTGAATGACCATCCAGTGGTGGATGATCACGTCCAGAAGAGATCAGATTGTCGCTAAATCCCACATATTCACTTTGATTCCATCACAATTAGAAAAGAGAATGCCAAGCTTTTGGAATATCTAAGTGATATATACCCACTTGCAAGACAATATTTAAATTTGCATAAGCAAAAACCTTGAAACAATAATGCAGCATATATAACCAGTGATGATAAAATCTAACAATTAATATATTTCTAATTAAAACAATTATTTTTTCCGCCTTTCCATATACGCTTCGTAACGTTTATAAGCCAAATTCAGCATATCCTTGCAATGAGCAACCTAAAAATGAAAACACCGCAACATTCATTAGAAGGAGATAATGCATCATCAAATTTAAATGGTTATTATTAATTCCCTAAATCTTTCAAATATCGTCACATATAATACAAAGGTAAAATCCAAACAAATAAAGAACTCTTACTTTTGCAAAAAGAAAGTTTTCTTTTATCACTAATTAACTATTCAAGTTTTTATGTAAATAAATTGCATAAACTTTGCTAGTTAAATCTAAACACGAATTAAAATCCATTAACCATCAAATAAAATAAAAAATTAAAAGATTAGGAAACGAACTTACATAATGCGCACCGAATTTTGATTCTGCGGTAGCTAACTGAGATGATTCGAAATTTTTCAATGTTGATATCATACGATCCAACTAAAAAGAATCAATCTCATCGTTGATCAGCAATCGTTTTTATAACCAAAGAATTACTCAAAATGAGTTTCCAATAAAAAGTGGACGTCGAGTAATCAAGAGGCTAACATTGCGCATGAAAACTTCTGCTGAGATTACCTTCCCATCGATGATTGCCTACATTCTTTTGCAATTATTTTTGCTCCCCAAAAACTATCTTCTTAATCCTCTCTTCGGACAACGGTGTATTTATTACGAATGTTTAAGCATACCCCAATAACTCGCAAATCTACCCATATCCTCCATCTTTCTGGATTTCATATCTATAGTGCTGATTTTGATTGAAAATCTGATACTATTGACCTCAAGCTTTTTTATTCCTCAGAAATTACAATCTCGAAAACAAATAAACTGATCGCCTCTCTTTTGTAACACATTTGCTGAACGTCGACAATATATAAAAGCAATTTTATCCTCCCATGATAGCATAACAAAACAAACCTTAGTTTCAAGTTCAGGAGTATTCGGTGGCATACACATCCAGAAATGTTTCAATAATTCAGCTAACGCATCATGCACTACCATCACTTCAGACAGCTGACTAGTGCTTAATTGTTTCTCTCCATGATTATTGATATCGCCATTAACTAAAGGCGAATCATTCAGTGGCAGCCAATCGTCTGAACTCCCTTCTTCATTGTCGTCCATATCCTTTAAATTCATTTGCATATACAAATAAAATATGAATTATTATCAGTTAGCAATCATAAATGATAATTAAATCAACTCGAAACAAATCTCTACATAATGCTTTCTCATATCTCCGCTATCGATTCCTATTTTCATTGAAATTATCGACGCTTGAGCGTTTGAAAACTACTTTGCCGATATACCAATCTATTTAATGCAGAAGTCAAATTAACAGATATTCTCACTTTAACGAATATAACCATAAATACATATAAAATAGAAGTCGATTTATATAGAACAACTTGCTTTTGCTTCTTATAAAATGACTTCTCCAATTAAAAACTAATTCAACAATTTTCGATTTCACTAAAAAATGAATATCACCTCGTAAAAACCGCTCAAGCCTTACCATAGCATTATTATCGTCGGTAGCCAACCTCTGAATAAGCTCTGAAAATGCCTCGAATTGCTGTGATGTATATTTAACAGGTGCAGTATAGACACGACTCTCAGATAGTGTCACTTGCTCATACATATCTTCATTCTTATCGTTCTGCAGCTCTTCACTTTCAATCGCTATTTGTTCCTCTTCCATTGGTAATGCCGAACTACTCTGTAATTATTTACATTTGAATGGAAAGAACTTCATTAAAATGAACAATTTCTAAAATATACTTCTTTATATTCATCTAATATCGTTACTGATGACTGATTTTATCTTGCAAAATGTGGGAAAGAAGATTAAAGAAATGAACGAAACCATACGTTCTTTATATTGCTTAACTTAATAACATCCATCACATCTTATCAAGTGTTGAGAGTTGTTCGCGTTTTTTTTTGGCTTGAATAAATCAAAACCTAAACCAGTATCATGCTGTCAGCAAGTCCCTAAGTTTAAATTCCTATTCCGCCTATGCAATGGTATAGCTAGAATCGTTTAACACAGTTAATTTCCATCACACCAAGAAAAAAAAATTTAGTACTTTTGAAGAGGTGCATACCGGTTGTTGATCGTCATTACTAGCAGAGAGTTTTGCAGCGATCTGTGAATCCTCTTTTGCGCTCATCAACACTCGACCCGAATGATAATTGCATCGTTTCATAAGTAATGTCTTGTTCGATTGTCCATCTCCAGTCATTGGAACTTCCTGAAAGTTGAACGCATTGGAGATCTATGAAATGTAGAAAAGTTCACTTTTTCGGCTTGATGTGCTACAATTATGACTCAAAGAGCCGAAGCGCCAGCACAAATTATAATTCAGTCTCTACTCGACACCTTACATGGTCAAAACTAAAAATTTTTGTTCTATTTTATCTATCGATTATGCGTCTGTGGAAGAACAGCATATTACTCATATTCTATCCCATATACAATGTAATTTTATAAGCCTTCTTGCATATATGCCCCTCCACCTATTTTTCTATATAATATTTTCAGTTGCGAGTCTAACATCAACGGCCCAGGGTTTGCGTTTTATGCATGTCATTTGCATCGAAGATTATCCTTACATATCCATTTCTATTTCTATTATACTCAGCTTATCGAGTTTTAAAATGCAAATGTGATGATTCGGTGGGCCTTAATAAACAGCAAGCAGAGTTTTAAGATGCAATATTCATCATATCCAGCCTTAAGCAAGGAAATAAAAAAAACGAATATGTGCTAGGAGGTACGGGAGATGGCACATGAATCCAACAATAAACATGATCCGTGGCTAAATCATTTTCACCGTAAACTACTGAAAACAATAAAATGCAGAGATCTCTTCTCATTAAATATGCAACAAATTAAATAACCCTCAAAATTCGTCTCTATAGAAGAAGGAATTAATTTCCATGGCTAATTCTATCTATTAAAGATTTCAAAAGAACTTCACCAATAAGAGAATATATAAATGAAATCACTAACGTTGCCACTGTAGAACGCTTTTGAATAATCGCTAAGATAGGAGAAATCCAACATTTTATGCGTTATTGGCAATTGCAACATTTTATTCATCTCTGTAACATTTACAAATAAAGAGAAGATAGCTATCTTCTAGTAATGCTTCATTCAATCAACATATCCTCTCACTAAAATATTCACTGACAATACCTAGCAAATCAATCCTTCCCAGTTAAACGATCGAAACATTTGAACGCACCGTCTTCACATTCCGAAAACACCCGTAATTTAGGTAATCGATACACACGCCGAACCTCTCAGAAAGATCAATAGCGGTATTCAAGCTACAACCTAATACTCCAACATAATAATACTTAAAAGTAACAAACAACCAACTCGAATAACTATGACCTCTCACCACCAAATTTAAATACCTACACAAGCACTCAGTTCAGCATATGCAAATTAACTCAAAAAGCATTCCTGTCCAGCCGCAAACGGCGCCTATGGCCCAATTCGAATTAACAAATTGAATTTGGGGTATAAAATAAAGAAGAAATAAAACATCTAACCTCGATCATCAGCCTTAACACAATCAGAGAATGGATCGGCCGGATTAGGCGTCACACATCTTTCACGATGAAAATAATGCGATTGGAAAAACATACTCCAAAATTGTTGCTCAGTCATCTCGTGTGGAACCAATTCCAGATGTTTCTTTTCCACTAAAAAAAGAAGAAATAAACAAACAATTTCAGCTGTCGCTATCTATTATATCGATGTCAACTACATTCCACACACAACTATAATTGTATATTTTATGTGGCTATTTAAATAAGTATAATATCAATAATAAGTCTACAGTATTCATATCGTGACATTTGCTACTCATAACTATGAACTCAGCTAAGAAAGTAAGCATGCAACAATCAACTACTTTTTTCATAAGCAAAAAAGGTACACTTGAACATTCATTTAACGCACGACTCTATAAATATATACTTAAAATCTTTGCATAGTTCGAATAAATTTCTATGTGAACATCGAGGTCATTAATTTTTCTGCCCGCCTCGTCTATTTCTCTTTTTAAAGCTATTGAAGAGAAAAAGTTCATCTTTCATTAAGTGGTTACAAACAAATATATCTGCAATGCCTGCACTGTTTGAATTCCATAGGATCTTTTCTTCCGCACATATAATATCAACACCTTCTGTTACGCTAAACTTTTTAAAAAGAAATGAAATTTTAGCCTCGCTTACGCCTATATTATTTGATGACATGCGTAATAAGTGAGATAACCACTGTCAACAATACTACTGCTTAATAGACCATGCGGTGTTAGAACCTTTTAAATACCAAATTGAACCTCTCAGTGCCAACGTTTGATGTGTGTATGATATCAGCTGCAGCCCAAGAAACCAGGTTTAGTCAGATACATCTCCACAAATGCACATGCATTCACGATTAGAGATCTTTATAGTTGTAGAGCATATTTGAAAAACAAATAAAATACATTTGTAATGAATGCTTACCTGCAGGATAGGTCTTAAAGATGCTCTGAATAGTGTCCACATTGAGGTTTAACTTAACACCATTGGTGCCTTCCGACTGCGCGATACTACTCAAAAATCCTCCGGATACTCCAAGTTTCTCTTCGTCATTTTCTTCATTCTGCAGTTATTCAACAAGTGATAATCGAAGCAATTTGTGCCTCACAAATAAGTTGAGTCAGATTAAGATGAGGGAAATAACCATTTACCCTCTCTGCTATTCCTGATAAGTCACCAAGATTTCTAGTAAGAATTCCTTTTATGCGCGCAACATTCTGCTGCTCGTTGATCGCAAAACCAGCAATATGAAGCAGCAGTGACGACGCGAGCATCTATTGGAGGCGCATATGTCGGGAATACGACATATGCGCCCCTCATTTATTGCAGGATAATGATCGTTGCATATTTCATGCAATCACACGACATCTCAGTTTTTGGAAGATTGAATAAACTTCAGATTCTCATCATTTAGTAATCTGCATAAATAAACTACGACCTAAATTCTATATTTTGGCTGCAAAACAGCAACGATAATAAAAATTCGCTCTTCGGAAGTAAAAAATGAGATGCATTTAATCGGCAATCAGAAACAAATCGGTTTTGAAATACCAATAAAACTTTACAAACCTTAAAACTCTTTTCTAAATGCAGCAACGATCACGAAACGATTTCTTAGGAATGTAAATCAGCGATCAATAAAATCATCCTTTCAGGATCAAATCGATCACAATTGATAATGTAAGCTGAACTAACCGATGTATAATAATCACACCAGAAGTCTTGTGCCGAAATTAACTTTGAAGCGACCAAATGCTTATAGAGTTGTCGTAGATGAGCGTTCTGCTCCAGAATCTTTTTCTTCGCCTCCATTTCACGTGTTTTATTATATTTTTGTGATCGTACGGCAGCCTGAAAATTTCCATCGTGAACGGTGTTTCGAGGATTCCAAAAAAAATTAAATCACCATCAGCAATTCTGAGGAATTTTCAATCATTGAGGGAGTTCACTGAGGCTAACGGTCACTGTAAAAGGAAACACCTCGAGAGAAGGGACGGAAGAGGCAGAGCGGGAGAGGTGCATCAACTATTCTACCGCAAATACGACGAAGTTATTCTACACTATGAAGGTTGAATGGGGTCATATGTAATAAAATAGTACCACTATATCTAACGGTTAAATGGAAAAGCGCATTAGAAGAACTGGCACAATTTGTGCTTTTCCATATCACCCACCGCACCAACGCGCCTTATAAATTAGCAAGAATTATTAAGACATGCAGAATGGAAATAATAATTGACTGATCCGACCGCTTGTACACTTACCAGCGGAGGCTCGATTTTCTGCGATCTAATGGATGTAATACGCAGCCGGATTAGACCGATAAAAAGCAATCCACAAAACGTGATCGGTTAAAACTGAACCATTCATTTCGAACAGCATGGATCAGATGGCAAGTTGCTACAGAAAATCATCCCAACTCTTACAGCACATATATGGAATTCCACAGCTTCAGCTCCTCAATAAGCTGTGAGTTGATGTTGTCGAATACAGAAAGACAAATAAACGAAGATGTAAACATATGCACAGACATGATGTCAGCAAAATGCAAAATTTTTTAAAAATTTGCATGAATTTGCGCCTTGCAAAATAAAAATTTGCACAAGCGCATCTGAATGCAATATAAAGTAATCGGAAAAGCTTTTAAGTGAAGTCTATCGAATTGCGGAATTTATATTAGTTTACTTGAAGACGAAATTAGTCAATTCTAAAACGGAAAATAAAAGGAGAACAAAAATGGAAATAAATTCGATGTAACCTGATTAGCGATTTGACGATGACGAATAAGTGCCTGTTGCAACGTTTCTTTCACTAGATCTCTCTCTCCTACGTGTACCTGTAACGTATACGTGTAAAAACGTTGCAAAATGAAAAATCGTGATATTTATATATATATATATACTATTACACTTTATTTCATACGTTTTCCAAGTCATCTACATCGCAAGTCGGATGCAATCCGAAAAAATATATAGGAGGCTTGCAATTTCCGGATGTCTTTTTCTGGACTCGGCCCACCTTCTCATGAAAGTTGTTATTTTGGGCTTCGAATCTTGTTTTTTCCGTTTCCTTGCCAATCAGCTCTAAAGGACCATCACTAGACGATTTGCTCGATATTTTCATTTGTTCCTTTATTTACGACCACACTTTAGGATGATACGTTTCAAAAATTTTTGCACAGAAGATAGAAAAACCCAACGCAAGAGGAGGTCTAGCGTTTTACTACCTTATTATAGTTCCATAGGATTTTCTTCATCGCTCTCTTAAGATGTAATTTAATTCTGCTATCTACAATGAGAGATAACTATTTCAGGTGTATTCAAATGTATAGTCAAAAGGTGGAAATCACATCGAAATATAAGCTAACGAGATTTAAAATTCTCAATTTACCTCTCTATCACCAGCCGGGTTCACAAAAACGAATGTGGGCTGCTCATCGTTATGCAAACATAATTGTAATTGTATTTTCGTCTTATTTGGTGGCGAAATTCTCTGACCTGTAAAAAAGCATAAATGATATGATCAAATAGAGATATTTTTCTTTAATACATATATAGAAATTCGAATATTTCTTCAAGTATTCGCTAAATTCTAATAAAAATACATTAAAAAAGTGCGACAATGGTTACCAAATATTTGCGAAATAATAATGTCTCACTTAGTAAAACGTCTTCAATTAATAAAAAACAATTTCAGTAAACACTTTGAACAAATATCTTGGAGATACCCGGAAATATATACGATCCCATTGCACATTGCTAAAATTTCGGGAATAAAAACAACTAAGCCTGCTAAGAAATTCTTAGAAATTCGTACCTCTAAATCATGCAACAAGTTACGTTGTTGACGATTTCAAGATTCTAGCTATTAAGTACGTCGGAATTTCATCGAAAAAATACAATAATCGATAATTATTCACTATAATTTTGGGATACTCCTGTCTCTCCAAACAATCTTCGATGAAAATTTCTTTTGATCGATAGGGATTACTGAGTGAACTAAAAGAGCAGCAATTCTGTCTCCTAATTGATCGTATTTTTCAGTTTCAAAATCAAATTCATAACCAAACCCTTATATAATTGCTCAATTTTAAAAGAAAAAATATATTTAATACACTATTCTTAGATAATTAGAGATTAATTGGCCTGTTGCTTTAAAGGCTAAACCGGTTTCATATTCCTTGGTGTATTCTTGCGCGTATAATTACTCTGCTACTGTCTAAATAACCAGATAATCATTAGTGTACAATGAGATCGAGATTGAAGAAAAAGGGAAAGAGGTATCAGAAAAAATTATAAAAATAGGGTTAGCGAAAATAACTTTCTACTATTGAAAAAGAATCTAACATTTTCCTGAGAATGAATTGAAAAAGTCGATCACCTCGAATATCGTTGAAAGATACGACAAGTTTATCATCGGAAGCATTATCTGTCCATTCAACACGATCCTCATAGACATGAAACGTTCCGATTGGTGAACGTGATGCTGTTGGAGAACGATATTTGACATGTTCAATACGTAATAGTAATTCGTTGTTCGGCATCCTTCACTAACTATTTATTCTGAGATCAATACCCTTAATAAATGCGACATTATTACAAGAAATAATCATTCATCGAACAATATTTCGGAAGCATTTAGTGATCTAAGCTGCTTACAGTAATCATTTAATTACTTACCGAAATTTGTACCATACTGTACGTTAAGAATCTGCAAACCGTTATCTCTGGCCAATCACCGCCGCGGGTCAATACCTCTTGCCGACCTTTTTTTTGGTCGACAAACGGCAAGAAAATTCCATTCATGCAATACCCATCAACAACTTATCCCCACATTCCTCCCATTGGAAGAGTCGAGGTGGGAGAGGAGTACATGCAATAGAAATCGCGGCTCGACTACGAGAAGTGAAACCGGTGGTCCTTTGGTCACAAGTGAGGGAATTCGTGGCTCAAGCATGCGAAAGTGAAGCCCCTCGTTCCTTGTCATAGAGGAGTTCAATCCACAGCTTTTTTGCGTACAGATCCCATTTTTGCGCAATTTGAAATCCTATTGCAACATTGGCCATACTCCTACACTTCAATGTGCTGGCGAGGGCACATCGCATTTTTGATGGAGCACTTATCCGCACAACAAAGTAACAGGTCAGTGCTTAAAAGCGTGCATGAAAGTATGCAGGAGGGTGACTTGCACGTATAGGGCCGTAGATTCCTCACCTCCATGAGTGGGCCACGGATTCGCCACACTCACAATCAAGAGGTCACGTCATAGGCGAACCTTTTCCGTGGCCTGATACCGAGGATACACCTTAGATAAGTTATAGATTCCCTCATCTCTGTCTCCTTCGCTCATCCTAACCTACAGAACAATTGCAGCATTTCGAAGTCACTGACTCTGTTGGTAAAACTGAAAAAAACTGAGGATGTTTTATGCATTCAGTCGATCAACAGAGGTCAAGTTTATCTTATCAACGAATCGCGTAAAGGAGATCTTTTAGAAGAGTCCAAATCAACCAGTTTACCTCCTGTGCTGCTTGTCTGCAATTTCGACTTGCAAGAACATGACAATGACATAAATATTTCGACGTTTCAAAACCAGAAGATCGTCCCAACCATATGAAGATAGAGATTGTCCTAAATTGTCTTAAACCCGACTCCCACTATCAAATGAAGATAAATTTTTTTTTCTTTTTTGCAACGTCAAATTCAGTTGTTGATGTTCAAAAAACGCACAATAATAACATACAGAACTAATAGGTTCATCTTTCTAATAATTTAATTTACTTTTCTATCGAATAAGAGCAAGATAAATAGCAACACTTTTCGAGCGTATCCTACTCAACGTGCACTTTTACTTCCTCAAATTGTGAGTGACCATTAGTGACCATCTTCATTACGAAAAAAACTTTAAGGCTTAACAGCACGTTGGCATTTATTTACAAATTTCAACCTTTATGCAACCAGAAATTGCCTAATTGCTAACGGATATGATGACAACACAACAATTCTGAAATATTAAACCTAACATTACAATAGAACTCACTCATGAAATCTACAAATTAAATTCAAAAATTTGCATATAAAAAAAGTAATCTATGAAATCAGACGATTTATTTCAAAATTTGCATAAAAATTGGCTCAAACATAAAAATTCGCTCATAATGAGCACATATTAGAGCGCTGTATTCAACAATGTAAATTTCAATTTCCTCTGTAAAATTCTATTGCAGCTAAACAACAATATTCCAATCTTCTCGCGTTATTTCTATCATAGGCCTTATATTTTACTAATTTCTTTAGATGACCATACTATTCGATCGTTTCAAGCTAATGAAAATAAACACTCACCTTAACTTCTATTAAATATTTAAAAAAAGCTATACTTTAGCTTGGAAATTCTGATTGTTTCATTCCTTGATATGCATTGCCATACGATAATGAGTGCAGCTTAATGAACAAGAGCTATAAATAGGAGCGCAAAGAAGGATCGCCACTTTGGTCATTATGAATTACTGTGACCGCCATGTTCTGCCAGCGATCATCACTAGCCTTTGTTAACCGATCTAGACCCTTATCTCTTTCCAACTTTATTGTCATTAACCGACTTCGTCGATGATTTACTTCTCAGTCAACTGAGTGAAAATATTTCTTCATTCTATTCCGTTGTTATCTCGGTTAACTCGGTTGTTATCTCTTTTACCTTATTTGGCATTAACTACGAATTACCAATTCCACGTTTGAGCAATTTAAGCTCATTTAATTAGCATAAATTACGTTCTCGAATTTTCAAAATTGTTTTGAATTTCGATGGAGCTGATATTGAATGCTGAATTTGCTTTTTATTATCATCGTGCAAAATCTCATTCGAAAAATATGATGCTTGAAAAACCCAAATTATCTCTTTATGTGGAATTTCTAATTCTCCGATTCATGAAGAATTCCTAATTCTTCGATCATTGAGGATATTTTTAAAGGAAAACTTCAACTTCAATAAAATGGTGCATCGTTAAAATATTATTCGCTCCTTTACGTTCCCTTGAAAGGACCTTTCAAAGTGATAGAAAAAAGTAGATTAGCATTTCAGCATTGATGATTTGCTGATTCTTTTGTGATATTTTCTTGAGAATATAAAAAAAATTTCGCTCATTTAAGCCGAATATTATTTTATTTTTATTTGAAATAAATATTTTTTATTTATTCAATAATATTGAATCATTTAATATTCAAATACTGATGATATATCACATATAATATCGCAACTTCTTCATTACATGCTTATTATTCGTTTAGAATTTCTAGCGAAAAGAAAAAAAAATTTTTTTTGCTTTCTGTTTCGTTGTTTATAATTCGTTATAGTTTGTTGACAATTTTGCGCAGTCGTTTTGCCTTATTTATGTGCATATATTTATTTATGATGATATTTATGTGTATCTGTTCACGTAAACATTACGTACAATATTTAGACAGGTGTGCAATCCATAGAAATCGTTGGCATTTACAAATTCGCTAGCGATAACTATCAATATTATTCGATCATATAAATTCTCTTGCGAATTCACTTTCTGTTTATTTATGCAATGAATAATGGAGCTTATTCGTTGATCTCCTCTTATCGTAGAAATAATAATGCTAAAAAAAGTGTTCACTTTATGAGTTTTTTCGTGAATAAATATGCAGATAATTTATACGCAGTGGGTGTTTATGAAGATTTATTTGAGAGAATATTTGAGAGAACTGTGTGAATTTGTTTTTATTTTGTTAGGTCTACACCCGTTTCCAATGGAATATAGCATATATTTCAATATACTATTCGAAATATATTCTCATTATGGAAGAATTTCTAAAAGGCTCTAATTATGCAAAATACTCTCGAGTATACTTTGGTAAATTACTTAAATTGATAAAGTTGAATAATTTAGCATAAATTTTACAAATTTTATTATAAACTCATTGTTTTTGAATCGTATTCGAATATTCATTCAATTATAAATCTTTACAGTTATTAACGGTTTTTTTTTCTTTTCGAAAATTATAATCGTATCATTGTATCAATAACTATGCTTCTTTTTATTTAGTCAATAATAATTTTTAACTGAAAATTTGTGATCATTTATTCGGCATCGAATCATCTTTTTATCAATTTTTCACTAAATTTTCAATCTCATTCCATGTCATCAAGTATTTATGACGTCATATTTATTAAACTGTTAATTTAGCAGCGTAATTTAGAAATTTGATAATTTCGTAGATCATCGATTAAAATTAATCTGTTCGGGGCAATTTTAGCTAATTTAATAATCAATGATACTATTTCTTAAACTATAGATATCTTTAAATAAAGGTTTTTTATTTTATCATATATCCATAGATTCTTTCGAGGCAATATTTATGGAAATATGTTTTCTTATATTAGGATGTAAATTATAGCCTAATATTAGAACAAAAGAGTATTCTTGAAGATAATAAAAATGGATTTCTTATAAAGAAATAGGAAGTTATATTTTATATTTCACTAGGAAAGCATATTTTAATGAAAATATCTCTTGTTTAAATTATCTTTTTCCGCAAAGATTGTATAGAAATTATTTCAATGAATGAATACGTTCAGGAAATTGATCATTGCAATTTATCGAAGTTTCGAATTGATAACGCAACTATGATCACTGTGATATTCCTATTGATGGTAAGTTTAACTCTTAAATAAAACAACCATTCTTTAATGATTCCCCCAAATTGAATGAATTTGGTCATAGTTAACAAATGGAGTAAATAAATTAAAGCAAACTGCCAGTTTACAAAGTTATAATAGCAAAAGTTTCGCTCTTCTGAGAGTCTGGAAAGGCCGTTTCATCTAAAGGTAGAGTTAACCCTATGAAAGCAGCAAGCGAATTTCCCTTTCTGGCAAACGCTCAGTTAATGGTCATCTTTTGACCCCATGACGGAACCAACGTTTACAATGAATATTTAATAAATTATTTAATATAATGTTGACATCATTAACAGCTATGATTCTCTACTAGTATTGTGAACCTCGATTCCGTCATGAAGTCAAAAGATGACCACAATCGAGATTTACAATGATTCATTCCCCGCCTCTCCCATCGCTCTCCCCCCATCCTCCACATTTTCCTATCATTCTTATCCCATCTGGGTAACCTTCTTTGGTCTATATAGATGTTCGATTGAAAATAACATACTAACGATTATAGTGTTAAGGTGCTAAACGTGAAGTTGTATATCGCTGCCGATACCGTGAACAGCTACGATTCTGTTACGCGTTCACATTCGAAGGCTCCATGTCGTCCAAATGAGCGCTTCGCATTCTGCAAATCGTGTGAGCAGACATGTCCAGGTGTATTACAGGTGAGATTATTGTTTTCAATATTAAATACAACTAGAGACATTTTGACTTAGACAGAAATTTTTTGCAATCTTCAAAAAACAATGCAACGAATGAGACGTGCCAGTTTTCACTTATAAAGCTGATTCGCTTAATAAATTTGGGGACAAAAAATGGCAATCGACAAGAAATCAATCATAAAAAAGAAAGTTTAATGAATTTTGAAAGTATTTTGAGATATCGTTGCAATATCTAAAAATATTTCGTATTTGTAATAAGTTATAATAAATCATAAGTTATAATAAGATAGATCTTTATAAGTGCAAATTCCTCCTGATATTTTTATTTTCTCAGTTAAGTTTAGTGGTGCTAAGGCACTTTAGAGTTAATTCACATTGAACAATTACTATTATGAAATATCTCTTTGTCAAATGACTTATATTTGATTGGCGAATTATTCAACAAATCTTGATGTGTTAAGGTGCCATGCAAATCTGGTTGCGATTCTCCAGGATGCTACTGTGATCCTCAGCAAGGATTTGTTCGTGATGCGTCTGGTTCGTGCCTGCCGAAAGCACAATGCACAGGTTTCTTTTATACTCATCGCAAAATAAACTTTTTCATCACATTTCTTCATTTGTATATTCGATAAAAATTTCACTCACATCAACTTTGTAAAACTGTTTTTCGCGAATAGTCATTTACGTTGAAGGTAAATCCACAAAGGTGAGATTCCACCACCTGTTCAGCTGGCAAATTTTTGAAACCTATTTTACCTACTCAAAATTTAACTGACAGCTTCTTTAATCTTTGGCCTCATAAGCTGTTGGGAATTTGCCTGGTAAGTTTGATGGTCTAATTTTTACTGGTTTCTGAATTATTTCGTGGTGTTGCGGGGTTCGTCTACTGATTCACACCTAAACCTAAACAGCGTAGGGCATGGTTATCTAGCTTAAATGATGTCTGGATTGAGGTGAAAGCTGATGATATAAGAATTCGTAAAGTATATAAAAATGGAAATTGTGAAGTTAAAATAATGAAGACTGATGGGCTGAACTGTGAAATGCGGATTATCAGCAAATTATGAGGTTAGATTGAAGAGGGTCAGCCAGTTAAATATTGGGAGGAATATGACGTTACAAGTGAGTTGTAGGGTAAAATCTCCGATGAAAAACAGTGGGTTTTAGGAATAAGAGGTGATAAACAGCATGCGCTGTTGATGTGCGTTAATATGCATCTATTTCCTGCGTATGGAATAGTTTCAATTTGGAAGTGGTTGAATTAGGAAACTAATCTGTGATGAGACAATCATATAGCATCTTTCAGGTTGTTGAATTTACTTTGAAATTTGTTGTAAAAATCAAATGCCACTCAACTACATCTAGAATTTGCATAAATTGAAAAAACTTTATAGTTGTTTTACATGGCGAAGTAAATGCTTTACTGAATGTGACCAACGAGTGGTAGGATCGATTGCATTTTGAATTGAACAAACTTGATTGTATGTTGACAACTTAGTGAACTGATCGCAGCAATAGTGGGCATTCACATCGAACTGCAGAAACGCAATTTCTATCAGCTAATTTCGAATGCATTTCTGCTTGTTCTTTTTTGTAACACATAAAATAGACTTCTTTATTCTCAGACGGACATGAGGCCATGCGGCAAACTGTTTACTGTAAAAGAGATTTCTAGGGGTTACATCACAGTGCCGTCTAAATGAGGTGTTTACACGATGTCGAACATGTGAGGGACGATGTGGTGAATACGGGCGCCTATGTCCGTTAGTTTGCCGTGAATCAGGGTGTGAATGCCCATTCAGCGACGGTTACGTTCGAGATTGGGGTGGTAACTGCATTCCCAGTGGGCATTGTCCCATTACGACTGGTTCAACAAGGCCAACAACAACTCAGACAATGCCAGCTCGCAGTAGTTGTTTCTTTCATTTGGTTTTTTTGTATAAATAACCATTCCGGCGATCGCCGAAATGCTAAATCTGACGTCTCGAAGAATAGACAAGTGCTCATTACTGAAAATCTTTCGATGCACTCTCAGAGCCTCCATTTCCATAATACTTATGCGCCACTGAGAGGAAAATTTTGTGGAGAATGACCACGCCGCAACTCTTCTTTCGCGATCGAGTTCAATGATATCTGTTCCTCTCTGCTTCATTGTATTGCTCACTTCCTCTGTTTGTGTGGGTGCTTGTTGTCAAACCGGTTTGAGATGTTATGCATTTTTCTCAGTTATTTGATGGCTGGGATACCTAGAGATTTTGTCTACACTGCAATAGCACAACAGGTGGCGGGGGAAGTCTAGAAGCAGCATATTGAAAAGAATAGACAACGTCTAGAATGAATTTAATGAACTGCCTCGATCAGATGGGTACATGGGGAACGCCCGGTTGATGGGGTCAGCGGGGGGAAGAGGAGAGGAAGAGCAGCGTCGCATCCGCCAAATTTTTGCCTTTCACATTTTTCCCGACAATTGACTCGTCGATTCCGTTTGAAATGTTTTTGAGAACGTTTGTATAAATAATTTCAGTGATCATCCTCCCACTCTTTTGACACATTCTGTAATGTAATTAGCAAAATTTAATTCTCTTTAAACGATGATTTGCTTTTCGTTACGGTGCAACCTGAAGTGAAGAAATTTTCAGTGAAGTCACGTTCGTTACTGAATATTTTTAAAAAACTCTTACATATTATATACTTTTTTGGCATCAGCATTACTCCTATGTGCCATAGAGTGTATAACTATGCGGGTGAATAGTGCTAAGCAACGGCAGCCCATTTTGTTGAACGATCAAATGGTCTCTTCATTGCTTTTCACACAACGAGGTTTCTATGACCTGAACGTTTGATTTGTGTTTCATTTAAAAAACATAACTTGTCAGAGATTGCCAAATGTCATCATCTACTTTCAGCTTGCGCTCAGATTACATGCCCTCCTGGTCGACGATGTTTGATGGTGGATGTCCTCTGTGTCGTATCATCATGCCTTCGCGTTCCGGTCTGTGTACCTAATTCTCATGTTTAATGGGCAAAATTTTCACATCTCAATCGTTGTGACTTGATTAAAGATATATTATCTATAGTAATCCACTGAGAATAGATAGAAGTTTCTATGAACTACTGCATTATGATTGTAGTTATGTTTAAAATCTAATATTTGGCATTCTATTGTATACGTATATAAAAAGTGCAGTAGTTTCCACTAAAGATCGCCTCATATAAATTGAATGTATAACAATTTTTCATTTTGGTATTTATATTATGTGAATTAATTATAATAACGATATAACTGTTTTTTTTTCACTCTTTCTATTGTGATAATAAATTCGGATACATCAAAAAGATTCGCATGATTTCCAGTAAAGTTTATTGTATTATGGAATAAAACGAAAGATTACCAAGCAAATATAGAAACTTCCTATTAGAAATGTGATCACTTACAATGATTACAACAGCACTGGATTAGATTTCGCTAATACAGCACAAAGCCATCGAATTTCCTTGTCATAATATTTGTTGCTTCTAAATTTGCACATATTGATGCAATGATGCAATGTGACAGAATATGATGCACTCAAATATTTGCACGAAAAAAAATGACGAAACCTACGTCCCACATGTCAATTTTAATTCATGAAATTGTAATATATTAGTGTATCTGTGACAATGAAACGGCAAATTTTGATCTATACTCAACATCAAAACTATGTCCGCTATTTAGTGCTTCGAATTTAATATTGTCAGCTAACTCGCGCCGTGGTCTACATCTCCACTTCTTGGTCATCATAAAATGGCGTTCGATTTCGAGGCACTGAATAGAAAACATCTTCGCATTGTTTGACATCGAGCAAGTATTATTGCATATAACACTTTTCTTCTTATATTATACCCACGCTTTCATTTTACCAGCCTCTATAAAGATAAATATTCCATCCAATGCTTTCTGATCTCCTCAACTTCGGATTGCAGGTTGATAACTGCAAGAGATCGTCTTGAATTTAGCAGGCGCAAAGCTTTATATCTGCTCAATTCGCCGAGAAATTAAACCAAATCATGAAATAGTCGACAGTAATAGCAACAAAAATAATAGAATAAATGAAATTAGCGTAATAATTTCAATGGAATTTTTGATGGTGCCTAAACTTTTTTTTAAATATTCTTTAATGTCAGAAAGCTCTAAGTTATTTATGACTTATAATAGAAGATTATAATATAGTATCGTTCATCAGCTATAGAAAATTTTATTCATTGTAATTTCAATGCGCTAATAGTTTTCACTTCTTTCCTATCTTTTAATCATTTGAAAAGTTGAGGCAAATCTTTCATCTCGAGCACCTTGATGAATGAGAAGAATATTCTCATTCTAACTATTTGGATCATGCAAGTATATCTTCAGTAGTAAGCATTACATTCAGAAATGCTATATTACGAGTGCTCTAATATAAAAATTTCCATCTATAAGATGTTTTCATTTCGCATTCGAATTGAATACATCTTTTTCAATTCATATTCGGCGTGAATATGTCTCAATGAGTGAACATCGTTCAGATAAATCGAACACGCCTATACGCCATTCATTCCTTGCGAGATTCATTATGAGCTTTGTATATTTCTTTTCATGACGGATAAATCGAATTCATCGATACGATATTTAGTGCTATGAACATCTACCATTTCAAAAAATTCGTCGCCTTTGGCAGTTATAGAAGTCTTTAGTATTTTATTGATTTTATTGATTTCAATGATTTATGCATCGTGCATCTATGCGTAGAATTTCGATCTATCACTTTGACAGCTTCGAGTGTAGATCATTGCCGCTATAAAGTACGCTATGAAATGGCCTCACAGGGTTCATTGAACTGAGGAATGATCGTCTTTTCGAAGTTACATATACAAAACCTGTGAAATTTACTTTGCCAAACCTATGAAACAATATGATCGTTTACTTACCCGCCAGAAATTGATTCGTTGAGGAGTTATGCATCACACTAGCCACGCAGACACACATACTTGGTGCATTGTTTGGTTGTTGTTCGCTCATGGGTTGTTGCGCTTTTCCATTTGAAGAGGGAATAGTGCTATCGTTATGCGTATATGTGTGCTATTCTGAGAGTGCACTTGCCTACCCGGTTTCTTAGAATTAGAATCTTTTTAGGCTAGGATTATGGAATCTAGTGTTATTCCAACTTTGAAATAGGCAATTCAAGTTGAAAATATTTACGGGCTTGCCAAAAAAAAAGCATTGTGCAAAGCATTCGAAGGCTAGAAGACTGGATGGAAATAGTAAATAGTTTTGGATGATTTGCATGAAGTAATAGTAATAACTAAAATGTGAATGCTTTATTGTACGACTGTTATTTGTGGTTGGCATTTTATGAAACTGGTCAGCCTGTTCAAAGGATTTGCAAAAAACGGAATGTACCAACCTCTTTGTCGTACCTTTTAGCTTGTTTTGATAAGTTATGTAACAACTTTCCCGCTAGGATATATTTTGAAATATGTGTGTCATTCCAACTTCCTTCTCCACCATCCTACTTTTCTCTTAGCTAATCTGACGACATCTGTGGGAAGCGGCTCTATTTTAAGATGTGAAAAAAATGAAAAAGTGTAGAGCTTCAATAAGATAAAATTTATGTCGAAATGAATATCATTCAAAAAGAAAAAAGAGAGAATAGCGAAATATTTAAAAGACCTTATTTTTGCTTCTAAGAATTTTCATACATTTAAATCTATTAATGTCAATACTACATTCAATTATTGCTAATCATTCAATATGGTGAATTATTCCCGTGATTTGCTTCATTAACTTTCGAGCCAAATAATGAAACCTTATTTCTTATAATTCCATAAAAACGAAATCAAAAATGCCAAGTTCAATTAGTTCGTCAACATATCTCTACAATTTATTTATGAGTTATTATCAAGAATCGAAGAAAATGCTGACAGAATGATCTTAAGACGAGTTGAGATAAGAAAAAATTTGAGAATTTCGATGTTGAAGGTGATCCAATTCATTCATCAAAAATTATTGTTTCGATCCGTTTTACGGCCTTGATCTTGCCTATCTTTCGATCTAAGAATCGAGATTTTGGAACTGTATTCAGACAAAAAAAAATTAGTTGCTAACGTTCTCGTGATTCAATTAGATCAGACGAAAATTAGTCTCGCTTCACTGAATAATATTTCATGATTTTCCAATAGAGATGTGTATTTTACATTCTTTTGAGCTTTTTTTTTTGTTGACATATACTTCATTTTGTATTCTTCGCTTTTATTCAACAAATCCCTTCAGTTTCGGCTTCTATTATAAATTCAATGAGCATTTTCCTCAACTTCTACTTTATTTTATTTCATTTCTTTTTCAATAAAGTCCTTTATTTATCGACCTCTGTTACAAATTTAGTGAATATCTTCCGTCAACGAACTCACTTGCAATTCTTCTCAGCTAGACAACTCAATCGTGATAATCAGTGACTCTCTTGGCAGCAAGAATAAGCCTAGTATCTATGAGCGGTTACGAATGAATGTAAGCAATGTTAATTTCTTTACTTTGCTCATTTCACATCAACTCTTCATCCACTACACATGAATTTCTTGAATTTCCAATAGAAATCTAAGACTAGTAACTTCATAGAATGTTTGATCCTGTTAAATTTTCATCCAAACAGGATTAAATCTTCTTCTCACCAATTTTCCTTTTTATCGTTTTTAGCGCTTTTCTTTACATATTGCCTGACCTCAAAACCGCAGTTAAAAACTTTCTATTTCTTTTTTTGCGATTCCCTTCGTTTTTTTAGAGTTTGTTAATATTCACTTGACTAAAACCGCTTCATTTCGCGTTTGCATATTGCAAAATAATGCCGCCTAGCTTTTTCAACCTTACTCATCATTCAAGCTATAGCAGAGCTAACCATTGTCTTCCCACAGCCACAATTGCTAATCGGTTACGAAACATTATTTGTCTAAAGCTTTATTCGAAAAGTATTTGATAGCTGTGAACCGTTGTTGAAACTGCTGAATACTGACGGGAATTGTTAACGTTTTGATTTTCAAGTCCTAGATTGTCCATGTACAAATCTACTCACTGAAAATGTTAGTGGCTGTTCGAGTCACGGGTCAAGAACTATTTTGCAACTCATCGACTTTCATATTGATGATGTTGCTGAAATTCCGCTCGAAACAAACAATCACCTTTCACAAAGTTACTTACATTACTCGATCAACCAAGTAAAGTTTACTTGACATTCTAAATAAGAAATAATTCTAAAATCATAAAACCAATAGTGTTCACGAAAAGCCAATCTACGATCCGAACAAACATCGAATCGGCTCCTAATTTTTTGTACAATTATTAGTTTCTAATTTTTTCAAGCATTAAAAGTTTAAAGCTATCAAAGCGGATTTTTCCACAAAATATCTCTAGTTCCCACTTGTGGCACACTATCGACTAAAGATCTCAAACGTCGAGTGCTTTGTCATTGCTCATATATAGGTCATTTTGCGATATGTAATTCACAACGGTTCACTGCATCGACACCATCTGCGTTCGGGTACGTTATGGATTCATGTAAAAAAAAATTGCGAGCAACATCAATTTCATAGACGCGCTTCTTTACTCAACCCAATTCGAATGGAATTGATTCAATGTGATGTTCTTTACTATGCTGCTTTCGAAACATTGCAACAGTACGTTGTGACGATGTATGTGCATGCTTCAAATGAATTCTTTAATATTTTCGTTGACATTTGTTGTTCTCTTTTTCGATGCGATGTGAGAAATGAATTATTGAAACATATTGTTCGTTTGCCTAAATTTATATTAAAAGGCTCAACAAAAACTCAAATTTACCACTATATCGCAATGTTCAATCCCAAATAATTCATCGACTTCGCGTTTTATAATCCTTCTTTCGTAATCTGATTTTCTGCTTTCTTTTTTTGTACATAACAATTTGCATACGCTGCTTCAAGGCAGAGGAATTTCAGCCTCGCATTATTATTCTAGAGAGTCAGTTTCTCATTCGTAGTGAAGAACGTTGAAATGACAGCAACATTCCTTATTATCTATATACTCGATCATTGGATTGCACAAGATTTTATCCATTTTGGAGATATGAGCTGTGCCATAACAATTTTTTTGCACTATTTAAGACGTTGCACGTTTTGCCCCATTCGTGAATCTAGATTGCGGCAAATCGCAGCAAAAAAAAAGGTGACGTAAATTTGTGCGTGGTTTATTCGGTTCCATTCATATTCGTTGTGCGTCCATTGAAAATGATGCAAGTGCGCGACTGGTAATGATGCAATTTAAGTTTAGAACGAGGCCTACAATTTGCACAATTGTGACATCAAGAAAATGGTAGACCTCCTCAACGAATCAACAATGCAACGAAGCAAGCGATGTTCTGAGTCGACAAAAGTGGAGCTAGTTTGTAGTGCTACTGAATACGATTTCGCATGGCAAATTCGAATGACACCAACTTCTAAGTTGAAAAGCTGGCTTTATCCGATTGCAATTATTGTTGCCTGTCGTATCGTTACGGTTCTATCGATGGATACTGCGAACATCATCGATAATGGTATTCTAAAAATATCTGCTTGAACGTTTATGCTGTTGTATGTTTACGCAGTTTATGCTTTATCTAATATCTTCGCTTTTTCACCTCCGAATAGGTTTAACCCAGCCGTCGTTTATAACTGATTCCATCTGGTCTACTTTCATTTGGACATGGAGGGGAATGGAGACAATTGCGTACGAGGATGTTGAGGGGTAGGGAGATGAGGGGATGAAAGGGTCCTTGCAAAGGACAGAAAAAGCAGTGGAAGAAAGTGAACACGGACTAGAATGTCAATTTTTTTAATGTTTGTCTAGGCTGTAAAAATTTATGACTCGCTTTCTATACTTCGATTGGAACAGTTCCAAACTTTACTTAACTAAGCTCATTTTCGCTTTAAAATCCTCTTACAAAGCGGAGAGTCGTATCTCACAAGCGAGTAATAGCGGTTGCTTGAAGGGTTTTCATTATTGTTTTTTTATGCTCACTTTACATGTGCAAACATTTCAGTCCAAAATCCATTAAAGGTTCCACTCTCTATTATTGCCATTCAAACATTCAAGAATTGCTCCATCTTTAGGCCAACTTCTTTTGATCTCTTCGATTTCCTCTGCTTCAGACCAACCTCTTTAGCTTATAACATCTGTTGAACAAACATAAGAAAAATTCTTTTATCGCAACAAGTAAGGTTCATTTTCTTGTGACGAATGGTAAAAGATCGCCTTTAAATGTAAAGAATCAAAACCAATTACTGTCAAATCACAGATAAAATTTGACAGGAACTTCGTAGATAGAGCGAATATCGCCTAAAGAGTTTTAAGCTATCAGGATCGCCCACAGAATTAGGACATCGGATTGTCATGTTTTCAACTTTCACACCAGAAGAATTTCATGCATTCGCTGCAAAAAAAAAATGATTTGAATACAATTTTTTTGGGGTACAAGGAAAATCGACTGAATGTACTGCAGAAAAAACGACAAGGTACAAGGAAAACCTAAACGACAAAAAACACCAACTTATTTCTGATTCAACTTTGACTATTTTTAGAAGTTTTCTGCGTTTGAAGAGATTGTAGGCTCATGCATCTAAGCATCACTCAAAAAAGCGCATATCTGATAGATTATATGGTGTGTGTCATTAATATTGTCTTCTTCATTCTTTATGTGAAGAAAAATTGTTTTACTGTCTCAATTCATATCCTTACGCATTTCCGATATATGCGAATCATGCATCCTAGAAATTAGTAGTTCTGACATCATATTATCTTCATAATATGTGGCAATTAAAAAGGAAGACATCATTCTCACCTGTTAATTTTTTTTTCAGGACTGTTGCCACCGCCATCAACAATTGCTCAAAGTGGTATTTTGCTTCATTCGAAGAATCCTGCACCAGGAAGATCGTTACGTATTCGACACCTCACGAAATACCATCCGAATACCTACAACGCAGGAGTGAGCCATTATTGTTGCGTTGATGTTACAACTCTTTCTAGCTAGTCACATGCATTGTGTGGCCTGGATTCTCTTATATCCCACAATATTTATGTTGCTGTTGAAAAATTTGTGCGGTAAGGTTGACTATGGTCTTGGATAAACTCTCAGTGCTACTTCATTGTGGATTTTTTTGATTTATTTCGTGGAGTCTTCAACCGACATACACACATATACACGGATAGAATGCAGTACCCTTCAGGGAATGTTTCTGTAGAGTTGTAAATATCACTGACTGTGCCATTTTCGATGTATGCATACTTCGATACTGCTCGATAATTTGCCTGCCTCCTGAGTATGTTTGATTTTCCTTTAATTTGAAATATTCAGTTGCTTGATGCGAATGTCAATGAGAAGGTGGAGAAGAGGCGTAAAAGCACCAGTGGATCATTTGGTGTCAACTTGGTGCACACTGCCGTAAAACCACCACACTCGATGCTCGGTTCGCATTTATCAGACAATATCAGAGGGGCAAAAGTCAAAGAGCGGCTTGTTGTACCAAGCATTCGCGCCACTCAGGATTTAAATCCATGGCGAGTTGGAAAACGCGCCCATTCGGCAAGGACTTTTCACGCAGACGATAGAAACTCGGCAAGTTCTTTCACGCTCTCATGCACATAGGATGCAACATTTCCGCAGGTCAATCTCATCAAATTTGGTAATCATAATATCAGCTTATCGAAGTCGTACAAAATTTTGTCTCAGCATTGGAAGCAGTCGATTCATTCGGATTCAAAACTCCGAGGGTTAACTGACGAAAACAAATGGGTGATGATGCTGAATAGTGATGTAGTTTCACCAGTCCTTGCTGTGATTTATGGCTTATTGATCATCTGTTGCCAAGAGAGCACCTCCTATGGTTGTTTCTCTTTAAAGAGGGAATGAAATAGGGAAATGCTTACAAAAAAAAGCAGGCTGGCAATACGTAATCGCCGTCGCCAGCGACTGCACTGAAAGTTAGCGAGAGGCCTTCGACTGCATTTCGATGAGTTCCACCTCAACGATTTATGGGTATATAGACACCACTTTTTTATTCCATTGATCTTGTTGATTAATTGTTTTTTCGAGCAGAGTTATTTCACACAAGTTGTTCACAATATGAAACCCTTTCATTCAGTATCAAAATGATTACCTGTAGTAAATTTTCATCGTTTTGCAACGGACAAAGAGAAAAACAAAAGAAAAAATTTTAAATCACTTTCATAGGTCATTATCAAGAAAACTATTTTCAAATGTTCAATCATTTATACGTAGTGAACAATTCGGTGGAAAATGTTTAGTGATATTTTGTTTGGCTCTATTGAAGTATAGAAATAGGCTCTATTGAAGTATAGAAATATTGTCATCGCATATTAATTTTTCAATTTTCACATTCAATTGTTCGAAATTCATATTCATACTTGAATGTCTTGCTTTTGCTGAGGAATTATGTAAAGAGAACATATTGCTGTATTGGTGCCGAGATTATATGCTTATTGCTCTTTCTATAACAATATTTTATGAAGCGATTTATCATGAAAGAGCAGATACGGTACTTTAGAATGAGAAAGCATTTATTTTATTCATATTCGTCTAAGAATTTCATCTCTCATTTCAGTTAGCAATAAGATCACAACATGCCTATGAGGCACAAATTCTAAAAAATATCGAAGAGGACGAATTGCACTATCTCGACAGTAAACAACAACAATTTATTACAACCACTAGCTCACACCAAGTTGATGACCCTCACCGTCACGTCGTCATCAATGGAAGATTCTATGAACGAAATGCAAAAGGCTCCGATTCAAGGTTTGTTTAAGTGTATGAATTCAATTTCGATAGGGGAATGTATGGAAGAATTTTTCAAATTGCTTGAAAAACTTATCGAACTATTTTTTTTACTAACTGCATGTAGATCTTTCTTTGTTGTCACAAGAGGTCGATTGATCGAATGATAATAAACGACAACACCGATACACTGAATGAAGTATTGATGCCGAATGATTGAATATGACGTTTTATTTCGACAGTTTGATTAGTGCGGTTCTTATTACAATGATAACTGCTCACTACTGTTTATTCTTTCGCCAATTATTAATGCGAACAAGTTTAAAAGATGGAACCCTAGCTGGCCATAATAATAAAAATTTATGCCCGGAAAGTCGAATGTTTAAAAGAATGATTGCTTCGAATATGCAAATCCTGCACTATCTGTAATATAAAGGAGCCACTAAAGCATGTATCCACACTGTCGGATGAACATATGTAGCAGCAATAAATATATATTAAGTGAGTATTCACCGGAACACTGTATGGCAATATTAGATTTAAGGACTCATTATCGCAGGGTTATTTTTTTTTGCATGAAACAATATATAAGCATGGACGAAAGATAATGCAATTCTGTTTTATATATTATACGAAACTGATAACTTTGATATGCATTGAATCTTTCCGCTACCTTCATTCACTCAAAGAAAAATCACTTGAAAGCAGTTATAAATCAGGGCGAGCGCGAATGCTCCTGCGCAGTTCCTCATAAAAAAGGATCCTTATTTGACATGAAATGATCATTTCGGAGGCGAAATTTTTCCTCAGAAAAAATGGTCCGAAGACGGCATTCGCTGATCTAAAAAAACCTCAAGGTTCGAGATCGGCTTGCTTTTATACGCTTTCATTTATGGGCCCATTAATCATAGGAATGTAGGAAATAGTTTCAGCGCTAAAATATTCTGACACTCACGTCTTCCCTTTCCTGAATACGGTGTAGAAATCCTTGATTCTGCAAACGTGCTGTTTTCAGAGTCAAGAGATCAACACGGTCTCAGATGAAGTTTTCTAGTAACTGATGGGCATTTCTTGAGTGCACATTGAGCATGACTCAGAAACTTGCTATGATCACTCAGTGCTAAATGCATCTGATGGATCTCGCTCAAATCCATCAATTTTCTCAGAGAATCTTTTGTGATTTCATCTCCCAAATATTGTTGGTGAAATTCAATAACTGTTTGCGCACTTGTAGACATTGTTGTAAAGTGTCATCTTTTCTGAAGCGGAAACTCTTCCACCTTGAAAATGCTATGGAACATGACATGTGCCGTTGTGAGGCTACTTTTGGGCGATTGATATTGTGTGCGATATTTTGTTAAATGAAATTTTCATCCTTGAATAAGAAAATCTGTTCAATACACTGGTGAAAATGGGCAATTTTTTCTGTTCCACTGATCGGACTTTCTCAAACTTAACATTTCAAATAGGAACGACGAACAAATTGACCTTCTTGTGTGTATTTCTTAGCTGCACTGGCTAAAGACAGTCAACCTCCATCAGTCGGTCCTTTTATTTTGCTGGCTCAATTAAAATAGCTCAACAGGCTCGAGTGACCGAGCAATAAAGGCGTCTCTTCTGCCTCGGTTTTTCCTTTTCTTTCTAAATGGAATCACTGACGTTGAGTGTATCTGTTGTCATACGAGGGTAAAAATTTGTTGACACATTTCAGGTCGTCTGCTAATGGTGCATTTGGCATTCGAACGGCTGTTAAACACTCAAAAATCGATAATCCAGGGCCTTACTCTGCAACGGTGCGCTCCAAGAAGAATGAACCTCTCGTTGGTTTCTATTTTCCACAGAAAGATATTCCGATAGCCTCAAGTAAACCGAAAACAAATAGCGGTAGTCTTCAGCAAATGGCTTCAAGAAGGAAAAGATGACATATTTCATGCATAGATATATCTCCACCAAATTACCGAATTTGATTATGCCAGAGTTGTTCTACGACTTTGTATAAAATTCTTCTCTTATCAAATTTTCTATATTGAATTTTTTACAAATGAAACCCATGCATTAATTTGAAAATGGGACGGGATTCTTGATCTTCATATTATTACCACTTGTCATTTCCTCCACTAAAGACAAAAAGTAGCAAAGCAAAAAACTTTTGAAGACAATTTTCAATTTCTTTTTTTTTCCTTTATTTTATGCAGCTTAAATTATTCTAATATATTTAAAGGCAGCTGGAATGAGGCTGAAGCATCCAACGTTTGAAGAAAGAACATCAAAAGGCGCTGTCATCAGCTTTCATACGCAGAGCAAATCAAATAAACCGAACAAACATCCTCCACCAAAGACAGGCGAAGACAGTTTCAATGGTCTCTTCAACGCTAACAACCAATATCGGGCACTTGATGGTCGCTATGCTTTTGCTGTTAAAACAGCCCAGCAATCCAACGGTGAACTTTTCCTTATGTCATGCAAGAAATTTAAACTGTTTTCTCGCAAAGTGTCCTGTAACAGATTTTTTTTTTCAAATCTTGCGGGCTGAAGAATTGCGCTTTCTTATGACTCTTGCATTTACGAATCCAGTCTGAAACTGTTCAATCCGCAAATCGCTCCTCCGCGAAAGCTAAAAAATGGTCTTGATGAAACCAAATAGAACTTCCGTTCTCGGAACTTGAGCAGAAACTTTTCAATTCTTATGATACCTTAGTCAGGTGTGAAATCCACTGAGACACGAGTTTCTTGAAACTGTTGAGGGATTCTGTTTCTTAAAACTATTGAAATGCAGCAATCTTGCACGATGATAAGTTGAAGAATCTTTCGTATTTCTTGCCTATGTGAAGATGGCGTAATTTTTCATATAAGCACTTTGAGAATCGACTGATGTCCTCGATGATATGACCTCTCTTTCAGAAGGGGAATTCTTACCTCAATCGAACATCGTAGAATCTAGGTGGCACGATAGTACTGAGAATCTAAACGAGCAATTGGATGACAATGAAAGGAACGATAACGATGAAGAGATTGCTTCATCACCTCCATTCCCTTTCAGTCACTGCTACATGAATGTCAACGGTACGAGTACTTGTAGTATATTCGTTAATCGTATTGTAAACATCGAAAGCATCTGTGAATGTAACTTGAACATTGCAGTAGGAATGACCGCATAACTATTACGAATGTGTATTTGACTCTAATCGAGCTGCATCTTCTAGCCTTCTCTTCGATATTGCTGACGACGCTTGAATTTCGCTAATAATTTCAATATTTTACTGCGAATATTGCGAATATTTGTTTGCAAATATTGCGAACGACGACAAAATTCCAGCATTCCAAGCTTCATTATGAACATTCCAGTGGCATATGTATTAAAAACTACGGTCTCATTACGGTTATATATGGTATCAAGAAGGATAAAGGAACTATAGGCTTACTGCGATTTGTAATAAATGTTGAACTCAGTATTCTATAAATGCCACAAATGTGTATTTGATTGGTTAATGTAATGCGTAGACTGAATTATGCATGCGACTACCTCCGTGTGTCCGTGTCTATGTGCCTGTCTGTCTTTTCTCTGTTTGTGTGTCTGTGTGCCTGTATGTGTCTGTTTGTCTGTCTGTGTCCGTGTGTCCGTGTGTCCGTGTTTCTATGTGTCCGCCTGCCCGTGTATCTGCGTCCGTTGGTCTGTGTCTGTGTGTCTGTGTGTCTCTTCTGTGTCTGCGTGTCTGTGGGCCTGTATGTCTATGTATCGGTGTGCCGTGCGTCTGTTTTCCTTTGTGTCTATGCGTCTGTGTCCGCGCGTCTGTCCTTGCGTCTGTGTGTCTGTGTGCGTGTTTTTGTGTGTCCGGGTGTCTGTGTCTGAGCGTCTGTGTCCGGGTCTGTGAGTGTGTCTGCGTGTCTGTGTCCCTATGTCAGTGTTTCTGTGTGTCTGCCTGCCCGTGTGTCTATGTCTGTGGGTCTGTGTTTGTGCGTTGGTGCCTCTAGGTGCCCCCCTGCTTGTGTGTCTGCGCACCTCCTTGCCTGTGTGCCTGTCTGTCTTTTCTGTGTCTGTGTGTCTTTGAGCCTGTACGCCTATGCGTCAGTGTGTTTATGTGTCAGCATGTCTGTGTATCTGCCTGTGTGCCTGGGTGTCTGTGTCTCTACGTCTATCTGTCTGCGCGTGTTTGTCTGTATGCCTGCGTGTCTGTGTCTCTGTCTGTAGGTGTGTCTGCGTGTCTCTGTCCCGCCTGTGTGTCTGTACATCTCATTGTCTGCGCGCTTGTCTGTCTTTTCTGTGTCACCGTCTCTGTGTGTCTGTCTCTGTGCCTCTGTGTCTGTGTGTCTCTGTGTTTGTGTGCCTGTATGTCCGTGTCTGTACGTCTATCTGTCTGTGTCTGCGTCTGTGTGTCAGTTTCTGTGTCTGTGTGTCGGTCTGTCTGTCTCTGTGTATCTGTGTGCCTGTGTGTCTGTCTCTGTGTGTGCGCGTGTGTATCTGTGTGTCTGCGTGTCTGTCCATGTCTTTCTGTCTGTGTGTATGTTCGTCTGTGTGTCCGCGTGCCTGTGTCTGACTGTATCCGGGTCTGTGGGTGTTTCTGTACGTGTCTCTTTGTTCATCTCCCTGTGTGCCTGTGTTCCCGTGTGTCTGTGCATCTGCTTGTCTGTGTGCCTGTCAGTCTTTTCTGTGCCTGTGTGTCTGTGTGCCTATACGCCTGTGTCTGTGTGTCCAGTCCATGTGTTAGCGTGTCAGCGTCTGTGTGCCCCTCTGTGTGCTTGTGCCTGTGCACCTGTGCATCTGTCCGTGTGTCTTCCTGTCTGTGTTTGTCTGTGTGTCCGCGTGCCTGTGTCTGTTGTGTCTGCGAGTCTGTGTCTGTGTCTGTGTGTCTGTGCGTCTGTGTGCCTATGTGTCTATGTGTCAGCGTGTCTGTGTGCCTGTGTGTCTCTGCGTCCGTGTGTCCGTCCATGTGTCTTTGTGCCTGTGCGTATGTTCGTCCGTATGTCTGCGTGCCTGTGTCTCTGGTCTATTGGTGTATCTGCGTGTCTCTGTCCCGCCTGTGTGCCTGTGCATCTGCTTGCCTGTATGCCTATCTGTCTTTGTGACTGTGCCTGTGCGTCTGTGTGTCTTTGCCCTTCTGCTTGTGTCTGTGGGTCTGTGTCTGTCTGTGTGTATATGTCCACCTGCCTATGTCTGTGCACCTCCTTGTCTGTGTGCCTGTCTGTCTTTTCTGTGTCGCCGTCTCTCTGTGTCTGTCTCTGTGTCTCTGTGCCTGTGTGCCTCTGTGTCTGTGTACCTGTATGTTCGTGTCTGTACGTCTGTCTGCCTGTGCCTGTGTCTGCGTGTCAGCTTCCGTGTCTTTGTGTCGGTCTGTCCGTCTCTATGCGTCTGTGTGCCTGTGTGCCTGTGTGCCTATGTGTCTGTGCATTTGTGCATCTGTGTGTCTGTCCATGTGTCTTTCTGTCTGTGTATTTTTGTTTGTATCCGCGCGTCTGTGTCTGATTGTCTGTGCCCGGGTCCGTGGATGTGTCTGTGTGTCTATGTGTCTATGTGTCCGTCTGCTCGTGTGTCTGTGTTCCCGTGTGTGTGCATCTGCTTGTCTGAGTGCCTCTCAGTCTTTTCTGTATCTATATCTGTATCTGTATGCTTGTATCTGTGTCTATGGGCCAGCGTGTCTGCGTGCATGTCTGTTTGCCTGTGTTTCTGTGTGTCTGTGGGTCCGCGCGTCTGCGTGTCTCTGTCTGTCTTCCTGTGTGTGTTTGTCCGTGTGCCTGTATGCTTGTGCCTGTGTCTGTTGATCTGCTTGCCTGTGCGTCTGTCTGTCTTTGTGTCTGTGTCTATGTGCCGTGTGCCTCTATGCCTTTGTGCCTGTGTGTCTATGTGTAAACGTTTCTGTGTGTCCGTGTCTCTTGTGTTTGCGTGTGTGTCTGTCCGTGTGTCTTTCTGTCCCTGCGTATGTTTGTCTGTTTGCTTGTCTGCATCTGAGTGTCTGTATCTGGGTCAGTTTGTGCGTCCGTGTGTCGATGTGTCTGTGTGCCTGTGATTCTGCGTGCCTGCATATCTGTGTGTTCGTGTGTCTGTGTCTGCGTGTCTGCTTGTCCGCGTGTCTCTGTGTCTGTGTGTGTCCATGTGTCTGTGGTTCTGTCTGTGCGTCTGTTTGTCTCTCGATCTCTCCGTGCTCCTGCATGTCTTTGTGTCTGCGTGTCTGTGTGTCTCGTCATGTCTTCCTGTCTGTGTGCATGTTTGTCTGTGTGTCTGCGTGTCTATGTTTGAGTTTCCGTGTCTCCGACTGTGGCGTCTGTGCGTCTCTGTCCTGCCTGTGTCTGTGCGTCTGCTTGTCTGTATGCCTCTCTGTCTTTGTGTCAGCGTCTGTGTGTCCGTGTGTCCTTGTCCTTCTGCTTGTGTGTCTGTTGGTCTGTGCCTGCGTGTCTGTGTCTATATGTTCACCTGCCACTGTGTTTGTTTGCGTGTCTGTCTGTCTTTGTGTCCGTGTATCTGCTTCTGCGCGTCTGTCTGTCTGTGCGTCTGCCTGTGTCTGTGTGTCTGTGAGCCTGTCTGTCTGTCTATGTGTCTGTGAGTCTGTGTTTGTATGCCTGAGCGTCTGTGTGTCTGTGTGCCTGTGTCAGTATGTTTGCCTATGTCTTTCTGTTTGTCTGCATGCCTGTGTGTCTGACTGTCCGTGTGGCTGTGTAGCTGTGTGTCCGTGTGTCTGTGTGTCCGTATCAGCGTGTCTGCTGTCCTTATGCTTGTCTGTCTGTGTGTGTGTATGTGGGAGCGTCTGAGTGTCTGTGTCCGTCTGTGCGTCTGTCCGTCTATGCGCCCGCTGCGCCTCTGTGTTTGTGTATCTGTGTATCTGTGTGCCCCTTTGTCTGTCTCTGTGTCTGTCTGTCTGTGCATCTGCGGTCCGGCGTGTGCTTGTGCCTGTCTGTGTATCCGCCAATGTCTTTATATTTGTGTCGTTGTCTGCGTCTGTGCGTTTGTCTCTGTGCGTCAGCCTGTCTGTGTGTTTGTTTATCTGTGTGTCTGTGCCTGCGTCTATGGGTGTCTGTATTTCTGTGTTTCTGTGTGCTTGCGTGTCTATGTGTCTGCCTTTCTGTGTTTCTGTGTGCCCGCTTGTCTGCATATCTCCGCGTCCATGTGTGTCTTTGGTCGTTAGCGCTACAGAGGCAGTCATGTCGCTATTATTCAAGCTAGTAACACCGCACTGTTAATGATTCTCGATTTACAGGCTTCATGTGTTGCAACGAATCACTAGAATTGCAAATGAGGGAAACATATAAACTACTTCTTCGCAATACCCCCTCATATGACTCTTGCAATGTTCAAAAACTGGCCAGCTTTATCCAGAAGGATGTCGAAAGAAAGTACGTTTTTCGCTGTCTTCTATAGTGATTGATATTTGTGTGAAGTTTGAACCTGGAGTTATACGTGGGTGGGATTCCCTCCCAAGGATCTCAAAATTCCTTATGGTTCTGGAGAGTACTAGCATTGCTTTTTGATAGAAACCTCTAAACAGTATCAGTGTCAGTAAGAGGTGAAAGTGGTGGTAAGTGGTTTAACATTGCCAAGTATAAGTATTCCTGTGGTGATAAGTAAGTGAATAGCATTTGATAGTACCTGCTGCTGTATTAGGCAATTCATTATGTATCTAAAAGTTACTATTAATGGTTATACCAATTAGCACCAGGAAAAGCAGTATTTAACAACACCTATAGTGGTTATAACAGCATCTCATAAAGTACGATGGTGTTGAGTATTACTGAACATAATAACAGACAAGCTGGAGCACTGATAAGAGTTGCTATCTGAAGGAACAAGAAGCAGAACTACATAGACTAACGCAGAGTGCGATAGCGTTGTTGTCACCTTCATCATTGCGAAAGAGGAAGCCAAATCCCAGGGACCAACAAGACTGCAACTCTCCGCCTCTTAGCCAACGGAATCTCTTGGATCCCCGCTTTCACCGATAATCGCACGTATATGACCTTAGTTCTCATCAACAATCAATCGACAAGACAGATGGTTGCCACGTAAAAATGTCGATAAATTTAGCTGTCAAATCCCATCGTGGTTATTACGCTGCCCTATATGCTTCATGCAATGTCATTGTTATACAACTTTTCGCTTTGCATATGCAATGAATTACCATTGTAGATTTTCGACACCATTTGAGGTTATCGTTGCGCTCGATGATTTTGTACTATTATCACACTTCGTATCGGATTTAATATGCAAAATCGAACACAATGGTCATTATATTGCCGCATATGCTTCATATAATATCACTTCCGATGAAGTTAGTATTTTCAACAAATCAATGAATAATGGCAAAAAATGATTTGTAAATAGTTATCTCATGAATGAATGAAATGGTTTGGTTATTAAATTGTTCGGCGATTCGATGAGTGAAAACGCTATGATAACATAAACATAAAAGAAATAGAAAGTAATCGTAGATATGAGGTGAATAAAGTTTTCGTCAGCATAAAAGTAATATTTTTAGGGCAAGGGAGTGCAGGCCTATTCGTTTTCTTTCGTTTTAATCACTATTGTTATTTCCTCAAAATATAGCGATCATTGCTAATTCAGCTAGTCGGTGAATCCTACTTTCAGAATCTCAGTTGAAAATTTTCGTCATTTATTTACTATTTTACTGCTCTCAGAACTGGTTTTTTGTGCGAATGGTAATGCAAAAAATCCTTTTTCGCATAAGACGGCCAATATTTAGCATCTCTTCAAAAGTCTAACTCACTATGTGCCAAGAGATGATGTGGTTACGAGATCTTTTTTGCATCTAAAGCTTCCAACTCAGCATAATTATGCTTATGCGACATACATGCATCAATGAACTTGCGGTGTTTATGATTCATTGAGCCAATAAAAGAATGCAGTAGCAGATAGGGTGGTAGTTGCAACGATAGAAGAGGATAGCACAGAAAATTTTGACGATGACAGACAATGTGGAGTCCATTTAGATAGAATGTACGCTATTATTGGGAGGTTGAAATCAAAAACTCCTAGATCCAAAGCTTGGGAGTTTCATTTTATTTGTAGAGAACAGTATACATTATCCATTCCAATGCTTCGGAAATTTTGAATATCGCCACTGTCTGAAAAGATGTTCCTTTCATATGAGGTCTAACTTCTTCACAGTCCTTGTGAATAATAAATTATCATTTTTTGAACAAAACAAGGTTTACTTGTCTGATATAAAAAAATTTTTAGGAGAGAAGAGGAAATGCAGGCGCACAAATTGGATCAAGTGCGAACACAAATGTGGTAACCGAATCTGCGCACAATATACGGGATCGCTATTTGTTTAACAAAACTCAATTTACAGTTGCCACAGAAACGACAGGTATGACTCTCTTCCTCGATCAAGGACGAGACGCGTTCTAGCATCTCGCGTTGTAGTAGACAATTTTGTTCAATTATCGTTGTTATTGAAGCTTTATCGTTTTTGGATGATGCTTGAACTTACTATTAAAAAACAGAGAGCAGTGGACTGCAAAAGCAAGGTTTTGAGGCTTGAAATTCAATTCTGACTCTCAAATAAGTTGTAAATTGTAATGGCTGAATAGTCACGAAACAGCTCACATTTCCAGTGAATTGAATAGAATGCGATATTGTCGGTAATGCTAAGTTTTTGCGTTGATTTAGTTTTCTTGCAGAGAAGAATCAGGAAGCCCAAATGAGCAGCGAACCGTCGAACGTGAATCTTAACGGACCACTTGTTGACAACAAAAGTGATATGTTTGTGCGGCATATGACGACCGAGCAATCGTTTCAAACAACACCATACCCACAGCGGTCAATGGAGAAATCATTTCCTTTCCGCAGCAACCACATATCAGGGAATCAAACCATAAGCTTTACTGCTAGAGAAGAGTCGCAAACGTCGATGAACTCGGTTTTGTTGAAAGAGTTAACCGCAATGTCATCACCTCATCCATCGTTTCCTGGGAGATCATCGGGTCTGCAAAACTCATCACAAGGAGCATCTTCGGGCTCCACTAGCATAGAAACGTCAAATAAACGAATGCTTATTGCGGATCCGTTGATGAATCGCATCAGCAAGACGTTTTCAAACAATGCATCAGTTCGAAAATCAAATATGAGCAATGTAATCGGAAGCGACGAATCAAACGTAGTTAAAGAGGGATTAAAGAAGGTGAACACTTCAAAATATTTCGGTGAGGCACTCTCTTTGCTAGGCGCATGGCTAGTGAAGAAATTCAATCGTTCAGAGGCTATTGAAAACGTCTCTTCAAATGTTATTCCGGCAACTACATCATTCGAGGTGAGTATGCACTTCATTAATTACTTGTAAATTTCAATGTTACTAATTCTCAATAAAGCTTTCTTAGGATTTTATTCGCTTAGCATTTACTGATTTACCGGCAACTTCCGGTCACTTTTTTTAGCTGCAGTTTTCATTCAGATTTAAACATCAACAAGCCAATTATAAAACAGCAAAGTTTCGAGTGATGACTGTGGTGTTGGTACCGCCTCCTAAAGTGACTAATTTGGGGATGGGAATGGAGTAAATACTTATCATAATTGAAATGCAGGGAAAGAAAGTCAGAGGAAGCCGTCAGATTACTCTATTACATTTGGTTGCACACCTTGTTGTCCTAATGTTCTCTTTGTATTTTTTTAAATTGCTAATCAACCCTCCTATAAGCGTTAGTCACATTGTTGACGAAAACATTTTTAGGTGTGATATAATTTTTCATTTCATATGAATTTCTATTGAATTTTTTGGCGCTATATTGCAGTCAATTGCTTCCGTTATGGGTGATGATGAACTAATACAAGGGATCATTGAAGCACAAATACAACAGCCTAGTTTTAAGAATGCGCATCAGCCGACAAACTTATTGTCTTCTGAATCGAGAGAGATAGACTTATTGCAAAGTCAGCAACAAACTGTGTCAAAGCTTCAGTTCTCTCAATTCGATGGTAATTCAACCTCTCATTCCACATATGCGCTCACACAGTTGGATAGCGACAGCGAATCGTTGGTGACAAGTGACCAGAGTCCATTCTATGCTTCCACATCGAGCTCTTTACGAACATTCGATGATATTTTGCCTTCTTCTACTGATTTAACTAGTAGTGCTGATTTTCAAAGAAATTGGGAGTCATCAACGGTCATTCAGCAGCAGTCACAATCAATATTCCCTCTCGCTGAAGTAACATACATTCCGCTGACCAATGAAGAGGACGCGAGCGATAAAGCGAGAAGAACTGTTTCTGATGCCATCGTGGAAGACACGGATTTAACGAACCAGTCATCTGAGAGTGCACTACCTGATCTGGTGGAAATAGCTGGCTGGGAACACTTTGCTGAGAACCGCGCTCCTGTCCAGAGCGATTCGTTTGAACATTCAGAAAGCGGTTCGGATTTACAGGACATAGCTGACGATAAACTCTTTGAAAACGCACCAGATATAACTGCTCCGGAATTCCTCATTGGCTCGTCAGGAAAAAACTAAGTGTCGTTGTATATAAACCTTCAGGATGGCGTCCTTGGAAGGCCTTCATCAGAGTCGAACATTCCCGGGTGTATTTCTTATACATATGCACATTGATTAGACAGAGTTCATTCGTATATGATTACTAATTTGCTTGATTGGATGCCATTTTCCCTCTAACATTCATCGTTCAGGTGAGAAAGTGTTGTTAATAATGATTAAATGAAATTCTGCTACCATAATATTTTATCTATTGTTTCTATGTAGTGCTGTTGTATGCGACATATTCTTTATCGAATTACTTTTTTATCATTGTCATTGAGAGCATACCGTTCACTTGCATCACCTGAGTAGATTGCAAAAAAGTACTAACTGTAACGAGATCATCTAATCTCTTAAACGATCTTAGAGGAGAAGAAGAAACGGTGGCTGAAGCAAGCAGGTACGGTAAGGAAACGGTAAAGATTTCTTGAAGCATTCAAAGGAATAAGAGGAATGAGGGTTCGAGAAGAAAACGGATGCCTCATTCGTACTTTCATCAAATATGTGTAATTTTCATATGTTTCATTATTTTCTGAAAAAAATGTGGGATATCTCTGATTGAATTTATGTAATTATACGATGTTCCATAACTCAATATTAAATCATTTATGTGGCACTATTTATGGCTTTAATAATTGCTAATAATTCAGATTTATTACTCAAATAAAATATTAATCATGGGAAGTGTCGTTTTCATCTCTACATTCATCGTTTATTTTTTTCATAAGCATAATAACATCGCATTATTCACAAAGGTAATTCACCATGGCGTCTTCATGCAATCGGTGGTCAAAACAAAAAACTAAACTAGCATACTCATTTAACACAGCAGTGTTCAAATACCACGATAGATTAGCGGTTATTTTATCAGAAGTAAAAATAAGTATGAAATGCCGAAAATTGTGTAAACTGTTGACGTTTACATCTATGCGTTGATAATATTCACACCTTTTCCAAACAAGTGCTATATTGCAGGTGGATGTCTATGATCGGCACGCGTATTGGTAGATAGGTGCAACAATGTTACAGCATAATGTTCCTATCGTTACGGAGAGTACAGCTGATGGAGTAGACTGTGAGCACCGAAATCATAGACAGGTAACAGTTCATCTGTGAAGGCCACCTCCTTGGCGGGCACAATTTCGATGTTTTAGTTCTCCTCTTAGTAGTAGACAGCGTTTCAAAAGCAATCACAGTTTGAAAGCTTCGTATTCGTAAATTTCACATCTTGAAAGAAGAGGTTCACGGAAAGTGCATCCAATGAAGAAGGACATGATAGAGAGAAGAGTCTACCAATAAGCCATAGACTAAGGCGACAAGTGAAATCATTTTTTTCACTCTTCGGAAATCAAAGGCAAGTACCAAAGAAAACGAGAGGAAAATAATGGACTTTGTCAGGAAAGCAGCATATAGCCTCCTGAATAAACAAAATATAAAACGCACAAAAACAGCAAAATAGGTAGCTATAAAATGAGGGTGTTAACCCATAATGAAAGCACACGAACAAAAGGAAGTCGTAATCCGGCACAAACCGGGAGACGATGCCTAAAATCCAAAACCACTCATATACGTATGGTGCGTTAAACGCTAATACTTCCCTCTCTGAAGTCTGTTTTGCCGATGATAACATTGACGACAACCGATCGTCCATTACGCACCTCGCTGACCACATCCGATAGCTTCTTCTCTAGATTGTTTTCGTCACTTTTTGTAAGTAGTATCCCCTTCGCACCAAGCGCACTTCCCACTTCATCGTAGCGAACGTGCTACAATATACAAATAGATATACATTTAACATCCCTAAAAAATAACGTTTTCTAGAAGAAAAATTGAAAACACAGTTAAATAAGGGCTAAATTCATTATATTTACTATCGCATTGGCTTTATAATCGACTTTTATTTCGATCTTGTATTAACCTCAACTTCACATTTTGTGCAAAAACTGATGATTTATATATTTCCGAAAAAATTCACGATGGATAATTATAACAGCTGTACGGGGAGGTGGGCCATAAGCTTCAAACCAAGCACCGTATTTCTAGGTAAATAAGTAAACATCAAACTGAAAAGTGAAGTCTTTATTTACACTTCTTTTGAGGCCATATACTTTAAAGTGGAAATAAAGCGTTAGAAAAATTTTTCTATGAGATACACAACACTCGACTGCAGCAGAACATTTTGCTTAATGCTGCTTAATAGAGTAGCACTAATTACAACGATCAAAAACCAACGGTTAGACCGACGGCAGTATCACTTCCAAACATGGGCACTTGTTCTCGAGCAATCTGTGACCAGCATGCGTCATTGCCAATTATGGCTACCACAGGTAGTTTGTGTCGAGTAAACGTATCCACCTCCATCAAGGAGAAGCCGCATGAACCATCACCATAGAGAATGAATACACTTCGCTCAGGATGAACCTTCAAGTTTGAAACTTAATTAACCCCTGCCCAGTACAAAAACACCTCTATCGGAAACTCATCAAATCGTTCCACACCTTTTGCCACTTGAAGAAACTAAACTTAGTACTCAGTCGAAAAACTCCACCATTCTATGTAAACCTTCGCCACAGTCATGGCCGGTTACAGAAATGAGACGGACTCATCGCAACCGAGCACTACAAACCGCACGCTTCCAATGACTGCGCCATTAACCGACTACTCTCGCATCTCAAACCCAGCCTGCCAGAGGGAACCGCGTAATCACGTGACGTGTCATGACGAGAGGAGGCCACACAAGCGATTTCTTCATCTATTCCTTCTACTTTTCTCGAGCGGTGCGGTCGTTGCAACTGTTTTGGTATTTTCTTTCGTTTTTGATAGTGATTTTCTTCTTTTCGTAAGAAATGCGTTGGGTGCAGGTTCTCTGCTATTTTCTTCAATAATTTATGACGTAGCTACATGAGCTCATCCCGAATGTTCCCACATTTACCTTCTTTATATTGACTTTGGAAACACTGGGACCGCAGAATTTTCTTAACCTTATGAAATCTGTGATTTTTTTGATTGTTACAGTCCTCTTTCCTCATCTAAGCAATCTTTCCTATGATTCTAAGCAATCTTTCCTTCGTATAGAGCTGGTGGAGGGGAGGGGGGTGGGGATGATCACTAGATCGCTAATGACTCTTGGTCCGATAAATTTTTCTAGTTTCGGTTTTCGGTAAAGATCGATAGAGACTAATTTTTTTCATCTTCGAGTTTCGGAGTAATTTCTTTTTCATTAGATAACATGACCCACTGCCTAGACTAAGCTCGTTTGGGGGCAAAATCCGGGAACGGGAATCCGCGAAATCTGAGGAAAAATTTTTTTCGATGGTTGTGGAAGTTGTAGACACCCTGGCTCTCTTCAGGCTCTGAGTTTTGGGCTAATTTTTTCTTTCATTAGGTAACGTGGCCCAATGCGCAGGCAATGTTTATTGGTGGGCAGAATCCGGGAAAGGGAACTTGGAGAATTTCTGGGAAATTTTTTCCAGTAGTTGAGGAAGTTTGTATATACTCTGACTCTTTTCAAGCTCGAGTTTTGGGGTAATTTTTTCTTCAATAAATAAGATGGCCCAGTGCCTAGACTGAGTTCGCTGGTGAGCAAGATCCGGGGATGGGAACTCGGAAAATTTTAGAAGAATTTTTTCCCATGGTTAAGGAAGTTTATAGACATTGTAACTCTCTTCAAACTTCAAGTTTTGAGGTAATTCTTTTTTCATTAGATACAATCGCCCAGTGTCTGGGCGAAGTTCACCTGTGGGCAAAATCCGCGGACGGTAACTAGGAAAATTTTAGAAAAATTTTTTCCCATGGTTGAGGAAGTTTGTAGACACTCTGACTCTCTTGAAACTTAAAGTTTTGGGTTAATTTTTTTTATTTGATAAAAGGGCCCAGGGCCCAGACTATGTTTGCTAGTGAGCGGAATGAGGGGATGGGAACCAGGAAAATTTTAAGAAAATTGTTTTCCACAGTTTGGGAAGTTTGCAGACACTTCGACTCTCTTCATACTTCGACTTTTGGGGTAACTTTTTTAATTAGATAAGATGGCTCACTGCCTAGTTTAAATTCGCTTGTTTGCAAAACCCGGGAAGGGGAACTGGGAAAATTTTGGAAAAAGATTTTTCTTCATAGTTAAGGAAGTTTGCGGACACGTTGACTCCCTTCAACTTCCAGTTTTGGGATAATTTCTTAATAAGGTAACATTGCCCAATCCCTACACTAAGTTCGCCGGTGGGCAAGGTCCGGGAACGGAGACACGAGAAATTTTAGGTAAAATTTTCTTCCATAGTTAAGGAAGCTTGTAGGCACCCTGACTCCATCCAAACTTTGAGTTTTGGGGCAACTTTTTTTATCATTAGACAAGATGGCCCAGGGCCCAGGCCATATTTGCTGGTGGGCAAAATCAGGGGACGGCGACCAGTAAAACTTTAGGAAAATTATTTTCTACAATTAGGGAAGCTTGTAAACACTTTGACTCTTTTCAAACTTCCTGTTCTGGGGTAATTATTTTTCATCAGATAAGATGGTTCAGTGCCTAGTTTAAGTTCACCTGTTGGCAAAATCCGGGAACGGGAACTTGGAAAATTTTAGAAAAAATTTTTCCATAGTTGCGGAAGATTTGGACACTCTGATTCTCTTCAAACTTCCAGTTTTGGGTTTTTTTTTTTCATTAGGTAACATGGCCCGGTACGGTGGCAAGGTTTGTTGGTGGACAAGATCAGGGAAGGGGAAACTGGAAAATTTTAGGAAAATTTTTCTGCGTAGTTAAGGAACTTCGTGAATGTTCTGACCCTTTCCAAACTTCGAGATTTAGGGTAATTTTTTTTTCATTAGGTAACACGGTCCAAAGCGCAGGCAGGTTTTGTTGGTGGGCAGATCCCGGGAACGGTAACTTGGAAAATTTCCGGAAATTTTTTCTTCCATACTTAACGAACGTCGGTGATAATTGTTCTTCGGTTCATTCAATTTTCACTGCTATTGCGGTTTCGTCTAGGGAATCAGGTAGTGTTTTAGCGTTGGTGGTGGTTTGTTGACGTTTTCATCAGTTTTATTTTGTTGTGGTCAATGGTTTTCAGGATATTGAAAAGTATTTTTACTTTCCGTCAGAATCTTTTCCCGAGGGGGTCCAGTGTACCACTCCAGTCCTCGGGGTATTTCCTTTCCAATGTTCCATAACGAGCGTGGCTCACCTGTACGGAAATATCGCAAACAATCTCTTTTCATATAATCCCAACCGCACGCATAAGAAGGCATGGGGTTCAGGTGGAGCGGCGGCCTCTCTTATGTGCGAGTTTTCTCCGTTAGAATTTACCACCTCGTTACGATCGTTTCCAAACCTTAGGCTAGCGGCAGGTCAGACCATGGTGGATCGAATTCAGCGGTGGGGAGACCATGGCAGGTGGAATATTAGCAGTAGGTCAAGCCATGGTGGATCGAACTTACCGCTATCATATGATCCATCACGGTTTCATCTACCGCTGATATTTGGCCCACCATGGTGTGATCTACAACTGGTATTTGATCCGTCGTCGTTTGATCTGCCACTGCTGTTTGATCTACCATGGTGTGATCTACCGTGGTTTGATCTACCGTGGTTTGATCTACCGCTGATATTTGATCTGCCGTGGTGTGATCTACCACATATCTGATCTACCATGGTTTGATCTACCACTGACATTTATCTACCATGGTTTGGTCTACCGCTGATGTTTGATCTACCTTGGTGTGATCTACCAGCGACATTTGATCTACCATGGTTTGGCCTACCGCTGATGTTTGACCTACCATGGTGTGATTCACCACATATCTGATCTACCATGGTTTGACCTACTACTGTTATTTGATCTCCCATGGCTTGGCCTACCGCTGATGTTTGATCCACCACGGTGTGATCTTCATTGGTTTGATCTAACACACATTTTATCTACCGCTGATATTTGATCTACCATGGTGTGATCTACTATGGTTTGATGTACCACATATTTGATCTGCCATGGTTTGATCCACCACATATTTGATCTACCATGGTTTGATCTACAGCTGATGTTTGATCTACCATGGTGTGATCTACTATAGATGTTTGATCTACTATGGTTTGATCCGCCACTATTACCTGACCTACCACTGATCCTTGATCTACCATGGTTTCATCTACCACTGGTATTTGACCTACCACAGACATTTGATGTACAATGATATGATCTACCACTGGCATGTGATTCACCAGCGATGTTTCATCCACCATGGCTTGATCTACCATGGTTTGACCTGCCACTGGTATTTGACCAGGTACAGATATCCGGTCTACCATGGTTTGACCTACCACCGACATTTGATCTATGATATTTGATCTATTCGCAACTTTGAGCTACTCAATCCGTGGGAGTCGCATAAAAGGCTAGATTGACGTGAACACATGAAAGAAAACGATACAAAAACTACAAAAATTTTCTAAAAGAGTGCATAAAAACAGCAACATTTCATAAGTTCTTTTATTTTTTTCTTATATTTTCTTGCACCTTATACTTTTCAACTGACAAATGTTGCATTATGTTTCCTCATATTGAGATTTATTAAGAGTGCCTCCCGCGCTTACTGTATGATACATTTCTTTCTTTCTACCTATCGCACCGGTAAACCTCTACTTTTATCGTATGTAACAGTTTAGCTACTAATACTATTACTACTGAAAAAAGAACGAACCACTTTAGCACCAATCGCAAAACCACCTCCAACGCCGAGTGTACCAAATGCACCCGGATCAAGCCATTGCAATGGTCCTCGAGGTCGTACTATATAGGCGGCACTTCCAACAAAATCTCCGCCATCCGCAATAAGCATAGCATCATCTGGTAATACCTGAACTTGCAGTTATCTGAGTTGTATTTCTGCATCGCAATATTCAAGACGTATTTAGTAGAGGTGACACAGGTGACACCATTTGCGCATTACATAAGTGCTTCTGGCAATATTTACCTATTCTCCTAGGAGTTTCGCTCATCTCTTCGAAGCATAGAATAAAATAATTGAAGTAATTGTTTTGAAGTGAGCAATATCGACAAAAAATATCAGATCAATCCATTGAACGCATCGACGACAATTTCTATTTTTGTGATCTGCGATGATTACGCCTCAATTCAAAAAAGGATCCATAGATTATGCTGTCGATTCAGATTATAGCAAACAGTGATATTCGAGGCGACGTGTTTAGGAATGAGAAAAACAGTCAACCAACCATAACTTATTCAATGACACAATCAATATTCCAACTGGTGCAAAGGAAAACGGCAATAGGTGAGGAAGTAAAGGTTACTGAAAAGAACACCTCATAGCGAGTCGAAAAAACGTTCTTTTGTTCTAAAAAACACTTCTACGAAAAAAGTACACATGAAGGATTCAATGGCTCAAACTTGAGAACGCAAAGTTCACAGCGTCAATTTAATCCCTATGAACGATTTGTAAAGTTTTCCTTCCTACAGCCCCTTCCCCTCCCTCCCTCCCCTTCATTAGTCACTGTCAGCAGCAAAGCCTTGCAGTGATTGGCTCATATAGAAAATGATTCAGGCAACACTGCTGATGCTTTTTCTTCGACCTTAAACTTAGAAAGGCAAAAAGCGGAAATCCTGACACGAAACCAACGCTCTGCCAACAACCAGTTTATCTAACAGCTTTTAACAGAAGTAAAAAACCTTATCGAGTAACGAAAGAACACGAAGGGGATTGAGGTTTCCACCTATAAGTCCCTCCATTGCCTTCCGCTCGTTGGCGATGTTCTTCGCATGCTCCCGCTCAGATAACGCCGAAAGCCATTCTGATGGGGCACCCTTAAATTTATGTGCGGTCAACTTCATTCACACTTCTGCAAAAAATACTATTGATCGAATCTTAGCAGAAGTCTGCAAAACGCATTCGGTTGTGCAAACATAGATCTCTGACGCTTTGCAATGCTACACAGCGCGTTTTGATGTTGTCTTGCCAAAAACTCGGCCGAACATGCTTTCGCACTATTTCATAGCACTTAAAGAAGCAACAAATAAATTCCAAATTCGCCATAAGGAAAAACAGCTTGAAACGTCTCATAAATTTGCTACCTAAACGGCTATGCTAAAATGACTAGAAAGTATGAATTCCTTCTAAGATAGCACGTATCTACAAGTGGCAATATCAATACATAAATAATGCAAAATTGGTGACATTCCAAAAACTGAACAACAGAAAATGAACTAGAAACATTACTTGTAAAAAGAAACTTATGAGAACGAAAATAGGAAATAATGACTCATTTAAATAAACTCTAAATATAGATGCGACTTTTTACACACAATTTGCTAAAAAAAGAAACAAAATGAAAATGAATACTCGGGCGGTTAGTGGAATGCGACGAAGAAAGACAAGCCTTTTGTCCCAAGCAATGAATACGATGTAGGCGGAGTTATTCAACTTCTAGAATCGTTTCGACAGACCAGAATAGGAACAACTGATGGCAATGGAAGCTATGAGTTATTCTACAATGACAGACTGAATAGAGAAGACAGTGGCGTTTAAGTTGTTTACCTTATAGTCATTCTTGGCGAGATGTTCGGCAAGGCGCTCTAGGGTAGAAGCAATATCCGCCTGAATAACAACGCTTGCCTTCCAAAAAATTCCTTCGTTCTTTCTCGCCTGAGAAAGATTTCGATTTATCGACACAATTTTCGCTGTCGATGGAAGCACACGTCCATAAGAAAGACGGAAATCGCATACCGTACCTGTGAATAATCACCGAATATTAAATAGGTTTGGTAAGTAGATACAAATGAAAATCTCCCCTTTTTTCTCCCCTGCTTTCCAGCACTGCATAAATCTCTTTCTAGCACTGCATAAAAAACTCAGGCAACTCGAAGAGTTTCAGGGATTATCAATAAGAATCAAAATATAGAGGATGTCCCCATATTTCCAATTCATCCCATCGCCAATATAAATCCACTACAAAACATTATTCCTTCCATGACTCAACAAATGTCAAAAAGAGATCAGAATGGTTGAAAATGTGTGAAAATTTTAGGGCGCTTTAAACTGTCTAGACTCTTTTCGATGCCGACGGACCTACTTGGACGTCAATGACTGCGCTATCATATATAATTTCCAAGGTTTCTGAGATGAAACTAACGCAGACATGAACAGGTGTGCGAAACGCATACAGAAGCGTGATGCGACCATAATAAGCCCTGCAAGGGCAAACTTGTAAAGCCGAGGAAAACCGGAAAGAATGGCAATCTATAATAGGCAATCTTAGACGATATAAGCTGATCTGCAAATAAAGTTAAATCATCTGACTAACCGGCTAGAATAATGATATCGGCTTCCTTGAGAACCTCCTTTCGATTATGTCTCATCTGGATGGCGCTTTCCTTACCCAAAAGACCACGAGCCATGCCACCCAAGTATACCGGAATCGATAATTTCTGAATTTTAATTGACATAAGCATAGAACCTCTTGATTGTAGGATGCCGATTAAGACCAATGAATGCACATTTCATGTGGATTAGCAATCAACGACAGAACATAAGGAAAGAGCAAAAAAAGATGGTAAAACGAGTCCATGTGAGGGACATTACTAGTACGTCCAATAAGGGGCAGTGGTCAACCATATAGTATATGCTGTCATATCGGCCTAAACATGAGAATGAAACAGTAACAATAAGGTGGTCAACAAATGAAAAGATAATTCTGTTCATTGCCGAAAAAATTTCTGAAATGTTAAGACATAAAAGATATCAAAAATAAATACCTCAACAATTTTACGTAGTTGATTGGCCTTAATCGGTGGTAATGTGGCTTGACTTCCAATAAGCATTAAAGGTCGGTGAGCGTTTGAAACAATTTCCGCGAGTTTCTCTATGTGTTGCTCGTTCGGTAATGGGATATTAATAGGAAGTGGTCCCATATTGCACTCTCTCCATGCGTCACCAAATTGACGTGAAATATATGCCCTCAGATATAGATTAATTAAACTCTGAAAGAGCAATGAAAAAAATTAACCAAAAACTATCATTCTTTGAGAAGCCTCGTAACACTGAAGTGACTAATGATTGTTGGAGTGTGGGTGAGTACAAGCAAATACTTTCAAATCAATGCAGCGAAGATTACAGCCAATTTTAATCGATAATAGAAGCGAAGGATTTTAAAACTGATATTCTGTAGCAAGAGGCGATCTTCTGTACTTGTAGATATCAAAGAATAGCGTATTTCTTTCTCTAGCCGGTTTTGTTGACGACATTTAGGACCAGAATTCGTCCAAAATTAGTTTCACATGAAAGGATTAATGTTTTTAACACATTCGCTTCACAACCGAAGCGAAAAACTTGTATAAATTCAATCCGTTCAAACAAGCCGAATATTGTGGCCGATCGCTATCAGATTGAAAATAGGAGTCTTAAGCGTTCAGCAGGACAATCGAATCAAATAAAAGACTTCAAACATGTCCTAACTTTTATCGAAAAACCCTAAATATGAGATAAACGTTTGTCCAAGAACCCATACTTCCCCTCCTCGTATACTTTCGACCACTTCTCCACTTTCCTTCTCATCCACTTCACTATATTACGACGAAATCATGGGTCCTCTTCTGCCATTCCTGCACACAAATCACCTTTGCTATGCACAGTCCGTCATTTACGTCATATTCACGACGCAAAGGCCAGCAAATTGGCATCATCAACTGGATATAAGTCCTCAAATTGTGCAAAGTGATGCTCCCTAACATTTTTGCTTATTCAAACAGCAATAAGCAGTTGAATTACACAAATATCTTAGAAATCCATCGTTTTCTGGATGTATCACTCTCCTTCATTCAGTTGTTCTTTTCGCCTCTTTATGAACTTCCAGATGCATTAACTGATCGATCAGGATTCTAGAGGGTAAATTAAATTCACCTGTCTCCAATTTTTCGGTTTTTGCATAAAGCCAGCTTCTTTGGCAACCAGCTGATAAGGATATAGAACGTCAACAGGAAATTCCACAAAAACAGGTCCAGGCGTACCACTCTGTGCTGCACATATCGCTGCACGCATCGTTGGCACTATATCACGCAAACGTGTCACACGTGCGACATACTTACACAACGAGCGGAAGAGCACAATTTGATCGATATCCTGCAAGTTTCAATTGCTCTCTTTATGGAATACGACATGCTACCATATAATTTCGGTTGAATTTTAAATATACGTCAGTTCCCACCCGTACCAGCATCATATATTTATTAACAGCGCTACTGCGTTTGTGACAACCGCTCTCATCTTTAACGTAATCTCGTTAAATTTGGCCGACTAAGCGCAAATTATAGTTTATACCAAATAAAACAACTGACCATCTGAATACATAAATTTGAGATAGAATTTTAATACGCAAAAATTCAATAACGCCTTACGATTGTCACTGCAAACCTTTGTAGCAATCATCAGAAAAGAGCAAGTGGAAATTTATAATGCCATATAAGAAGTAGAAAGAGCACAACTATTCAACAAATTAGATATTGCTATTAAAAACAAACAGAATCAAATGTTTAAGTAGAGCTGATAGCTGTAATATTTAAAAGTTTAAACAAAACATTCCAATAACGGTTTCGATCACTCGAATTTACTACCACGACAATCTTACCAATTTTACGCAGAATTTGAATGATTTGAGTAAATTGCCTGAAGTGCTCCACGATTTTTTAATAACGTCGGCGCTGCGCCTCCGATCAAAAGCACCGGCGATTCGGCTATCTGCGCATTCTTTAGTGCCGTTATTGTGTTTGTCACCCCTAAAAAATAAAATTTCAAATAAGTATAGATTTCACTTTAAAGCACTGCAAATTCATTCTTGGTCAAACCCCGCCCAGTTACATACAAATTTAATTGACGAAAAATTACCGACAGAAATGAACTCAGCATTTTGGAAGGTGAAAATCGGTATAGTAAAAAATAAAACCACCTTCGAGCTTATTATCCTCCATCTAGAAGTGAAAAAAGACGAACTCTATAGAAAACATTTTGCATCAAAATGAAATGCCTTCCATTTCGCGATCGGTTTATATTTTATTTCGTCAACCGAACTATGCATCAAAATAGCACCTACCAGGTCCTGCAGTAACGGCAGCAACTCCAATACCCTGTCGAAGTCTAGCAACAGCATCCGCTGCAAACACTGCATTCACCTCATGCCTCGTATCGATGATACGTATACCGATATTCTCGGCTGCAACTAAGATAGGCGAAATGTGACCACCACATAATGTGAATATCTCTTTCACTCCATGAGCCTGAATAACGATTTTAAAAATATCAATGTAAAATTATTGTAAATTAATTCTTTGTAATAGTAGGCGTCGAAGAAAAATAAAATCCGGGACGTTACTATATGTTACAACTAGTTTGAAAGCGAGTCAAGCAACGTAATAATTTCAACTTTAATTTAAAGGAAAGGATAGCGATTTTTTTTTACAAACAATAGAACATTATAAATTTTCATGACGCGGTCATGGCCAAAGGAGGATAGGTAGGGGTATGGAGTGGCTCAACAAATGCTGTGACCTCGAACAAGATGTCGAGAAAACATTAACCTAAAATAGTTGGCGTTTTCAAGTATGAATTCGGCATCAATTAGTGCAAAAGCGACTCAACATCAGCGACGCCTTCGAGATTTTTTTTGTGCTCGCAAAATGTGCCGAACATGGTGCAGTAAACCTTTGAGAAAAAGCCTCCAAAGTTTAGTATATAAGACGAGTTTTAAAAGCTATCACCATAAAAGGTACGTTAATTTTGCTGGCATTATTTCCAATACTGAGAAAAATACCCATTCTGTTATGCGGTAGAAATAAATTTGCCAATTCCCACCTGTTAGCTGGCTGTCTGCAAAGTAATTAAGTCAGCAACTTCCATTTCGCGATCGGTTTATATTTTATTTCGTCAACCGAACTATGCATCAAAATAGCACCTACCAGGTCCTGCAGTAACGGCAGCAACTCCAATACCCTGTCGAAGTCTAGCAACAGCATCCGCTGCAAACACTGCATTCACCTCATGCCTCGTATCGATGATACGTATACCGATATTCTCGGCTGCAACTAAGATAGGCGAAATGTGACCACCACATAATGTGAATATCTCTTTCACTCCATGAGCCTGAATAACGATTTTAAAAATATCAATGTAAAATTATTGTAAATTAATTCTTTGTAATAGTAGGCGTCGAAGAAAAATAAAATCCGGGACGTTACTATATGTTACAACTAGTTTGAAAGCGAGTCAAGCAACGTAATAATTTCAACTTTAATTTAAAGGAAAGGATAGCGATTTTTTTTTACAAACAATAGAACATTATAAATTTTCATGACGCGGTCATGGCCAAAGGAGGATAGGTAGGGGTATGGAGTGGCTCAACAAATGCTGTGACCTCGAACAAGATGTCGAGAAAACATTAACCTAAAATAGTTGGCGTTTTCAAGTATGAATTCGGCATCAATTAGTGCAAAAGCGACTCAACATCAGCGACGCCTTCGAGATTTTTTTTGTGCTCGCAAAATGTGCCGAACATGGTGCAGTAAACCTTTGAGAAAAAGCCTCCAAAGTTTAGTATATAAGACGAGTTTTAAAAGCTATCACCATAAAAGGTACGTTAATTTTGCTGGCATTATTTCCAATACTGAGAAAAATACCCATTCTGTTATGCGGTAGAAATAAATTTGCCAATTCCCACCTGTTAGCTGGCTGTCTGCAAAGTAATTAAGTCAGCAACGTAATTACATACGTCACAATGTCATGTTAGCATGGCAACCTAGACCGAAAATTGCTTTTCCATTTCTTAGAATGGTGCATATCTCTGCTACAGTTAATGAAAAACTATGGACAAAAATGTGCACACTTTGAACAATGAAAATCGAAGAAATAACCATTCGCGGGATACAATTTAAATCTACTTAGCAGTTTTAATCTCTGGAAAATCTATCAATGTTCTCTCACTTTTTAAAAACTTCTGCCATTGTTTTAAACAGACAAAATTCCTATCTACCCATCCGACTTAACCCAATTATCAACATATTTGCTAACGTTACAAATGGTCAAAGGCTTAAGTTCATCGGATTTTAAGTTCCACATACTTTTTGTATCCTCATGAATGTTGAGGGACCTATTGCAAAATTACACTTAAAAACTGAAAAAAGCAGCTTTCTTGATTGAATCGTTCGTAAGTAATCTTTAAGAACGTGTTTACCTTTAAAACAGCTGCTACTATTTCGCCGCCATGACGCTTTGAGTTTTCGTCTACCTAAAAAAAAACAGTTTCAATTATGAAACTTTGCATGTCTTATGAGATTCTAAAATTTTCTGATGCAAAGAAAATATGAATTTTTTTTCACTAACCATTTATATCATTCAAACAACTATTGCCTAATTTTCCAATACAACATGAAAGCGATGACGGTCACGACATTCCATAATATATATTCGCTGATAAAAACGGGAAAGGATTTCGTGGGAACAGCGCACCACAGTGTTAAAATTTTTTGCAACGAAACTCCACGATCGAAAACTTTAGTCGAAAAAAGCCGATGAAGTTTGTTCGAAGAAAGTCAATCAAGAATTGAAAAAAAAGACAAACAAATCAAATTGAAAGAAACTGAATATTGTTTGTTCAGAGGGAAAGCTGCTCCTCTAAATCATTTAAAAAAAGAAAAGTCAACTTTTTTAAAATATATTTTACTCACATAGAATTTTTTTTGGAAATTACAAGAACACTTTGTCTACATATTCCGAATGACATAATAAATGTCCATAGGCAATTCAGAATGAAATCTCGCCAGAAAGCAGCGATTTCCCTAAAAATTTAGGCTTTGTTTTTTGTTCTTACGATCTCTGTTTTTTGTGGTGTTTAGCAGAAAGTACCTACAAACAGTTTTTTCTTCACAAATAGCCGAGGATAAAAATAGGTTGCTACCTTCTTTGCTAAGCAGTATGTATGCTTCTTATCGTCTCATGGTGTTACTGCTCGAAATAAAGGAGCTTCTTTACTTCGATGAGTTTTTTCATGTGTCAGAGCAGTTGCACTTATAACAATGAACGCATAAAGATAGAAAAGAAACATTAAAAAATAGAAAAAAAAGAAAACAGAAAAAAACATAAAAATATCACCTGAAAGAGACTGGAGAGGAAATGTTTTTCTCTTGATGTGAGCACATCTTTCGATATCTTCTTGAGATTGTCAACACATGTGATATCAAGCCATTTCCACAATAATAACGTAAAAACCAATAGAATGAATGCAATAACCAGCAGCATTATACAACGTTCAATAAAACGTATAAATTGCTGAAATACAAATAAATTTCAATTATTTTGGTGATCATTTTCGTATTTATAAAACGAAACGAAGCGGAAAGCAATCAAAAATTCTTTATCGAAAAGAGAATATAATCAACAAATATTAGTGATTAGCAATCAGCAATGATTAGAGGCAAATTTTAAAAAAGTTTTTTTGTAATGTTCACCGTTCAATCTGAAAATAAAGTTAACTGTTAGCAGTCGATATTCCATATGAAGTCAGACGGAAATTCATTTACAATATCGCTGCTACTTATTAGTATGGACGCATAAAGAAATAAAGGGAGCTAACAAATGCATAAAGCGAATTTCCAAATATGCAAATTTCTTAAAGTGGTTGGGCAGGCAAATAAATGTGTTCAANCTAACCAAAAAAAAAACCGTACTTATGAACAATTATAGGACCCTTAATATCGACAGATGCTATGAGAGATGATAGCCAATACGAAAGAAACTCCACCATGAACAACAAATTCAAGCAGCGTTATTCGATTTATTTTCACATCTCATTTAGACAGGAAATTTAAATTACCAGTAAATTATCCTATTAAAAAAATCTGGTAAATCTACTACTCGAAAGAGAAATGACTTCAAGACAAATCAACCCACCGCACCATACTCGCGCACAAACACCACTGTTTTGATGTACGAAAAATGCAAGCGTCTTCGTAAGATCGATAACAATCAAGTGATACTGATCTATTCCGATCATTAATCAAATGATATTGATCTATTCCGATCATTAAAGCGATCAATCCCCCCACCCTCATCTCTCTAACAATCTAGCAATCAACTGTGAATTTTCTTCTTCATTTTTCTCCCTATTCAACGTATTGTTATGCTCTCTTGCTGATACAATGAGGCAACGCGATCGCCTAAATTACTATCGATGTTTTGCCCCATAGTCTCATACATTTGCAGCAATCCTCTACAACATTCCACCACATTGTAACATCCGAAACGATTGCAATTTGTTACCCCTCTACTGAATTTCGTACCAAAAATCAATAGTATTGTATGATAGTCGCCAATACAAACTGCTCTTTTGCAATAACCCTAATGAGATGCTGCGAAAACGCTCGAAAAGTTCGTAAGAACAGCTTCAACATAAGCAAGACTTCAACAACTTCAATAAAAATGAGAAATTCAAAAATCGTATATTATAATTTCCGTTCAAAAATATCCTTGAATATATTGGCTTTTGTAAAATGCATCACTTATGATCATCACTTCCGATGACAATGATCTATGAAAAATTGTTATTCAATTTAAACTCTTCAACTCTACGCCATCAACGCATCATAATAGATGTAACTTTCGAAATGAGACTTTCTAAGGTGTGTTCACTTCAAACAAACAATGTTTTAGCACCATCGCATCCAATAACGAATAATAAATCCTCACTTGGTGTCTATCTTCTTATTAATTTCTTAAATATCCTTATACTTTCATGAAGATGTTCAACCTATATCACGAAGGATTCATAGCTTAATTATAGGAAATTCTTTTTAAAGCGATGTCTGTTTGTAATGATCACTGACAGCAATTACTGCTTATTCCCCGGTCATAGTATTTCGTCGATGAAAAAATTTAAATGTAATGTCATCCCACGCTTGTTACTGCACTGCAAAAAGGCAAAAATATTCCGATAAATACATCAAATCCCCGGAATTTATCTCACCCTCCCTCCCCCCCTTTCTGATAAATTCTAGCGATCACAATACGGCTGTTGTCTCCCTTCCATCTAACTACTAGTTTTCGAGCATTTGCTTAAATGACCCAGACAAACGTAAAGGGTCCTAAATTTGCATTAACGTAACCATGAGTCCGAGTACATCACCAGTATAATCGCAGCCACGGTCCATAAACTGCTCTTCGACTTTGGTCAAACAAATATGTGTTCGAGGCGCCAAATATGAGATAGCCCCTCAAAAGACGAGTGACCGCTTCTGCGTGAAGCAATTTCTATGAGACGAACCATGAACAACACCTCAACGAATCGCTTTACGCGTCGTCATAAAAATCAACAACCAATACAACCAACACTATTGCTATAAGCAATCATTCCTCGCTGTCGACATTCACAGTGGTCAATTTCTTGAAGCTGGTCACTGGTACATGTGTCACCAATGTATATAGCTTATAGGGTGAATCCTCATCATCATTACGACGCCGTGACAATCGTACACGCACACGATATGGAACATTCCTAAATATCAAATATCAATTAGCATATTTTCCGAAATATCAGCATTATGCAAATAAAAATAAATTACCTCCCAAATGAATGCAGACGAACATATGACTTATCAATAATCAAACACCTCTAACACATTTAGTGATTATCAATGAAAACATAGACACCAAGCGGAAATGCTAAGAAAATAATGAAAGGAGAAGTATGCATCAATTCGAACTGTACGGTAGTTCTTTTCAACCACTTCACCCCATTTTTTGCTGGTTACGATGAAAAAACATCGAAAGAAAATCATATTATCATTGATCATTAACGAAATTCTTTCATCCCACTAGCGCGTGTTCGACTTGTCACGTGTCACACTTTTCCACATATCCCACAAACTCTTGCAAAAAAACAGGATGAAAATGGAGCCATCGTAAGCTAATAAATGGCGCCCGTAATGTATTGTTTCATCTGTACATTTCAAATGCACAAGCACAACAGATATGTACACTACACACAAATACACACGCCACACACCACACCAAACAAACGCACACACACGCATACACACGCACACACACAAAGTTTGTACATTTAAACCACACACACGCAACAGGCACGCGCCTTCGGCGCTCGAGAGACAGAAGATGAAGTAATACCAACAAACTCGCGCGTTCGGCGCTCGCGAGGGCAAAAAGCGAAGTAATACACAACAGACTTGAGTCCCCCGCGCTCGCGAAGACAGTAGACGAAGCTCTGCATAACAGGCTAGCGCTGGGTGCGCTCGCCAAGACAGCAGCGAAAGTACATCACAAAAAGGTGGCGCACGCGGCGTACGCCAAAAATGGGGAGAAAATACACCATAACAGGTTCACGCCTTAGGCGCTCCCCAAAACAGCAACATAAACAAGTACTGGCGGGCCGCACCTTCGGCGCTCGCCAAAACAGCGGCCGATATGCATTGAAAAAGGCTGGCGCCTTCGGCGCTACCCAAAACTGCGGCAAAAATGTACCATAAAAAACTCGCGAATTCGGCACTCGCAAAGACAGAAGACGAAACTCTGCACAACGGACTCGCGCCTCCGGCGCTCGCAAAGATAGAAGGAAATTAAAGCACATGGGGACGGCAGCCTTAGGCGCTCTTGTGTATGTCATGATCCGCAGCGCCCCCTTTTGCATCAAACCCCTCTTTGATTTACGGGAGGGTGTCTTTGTGGACGTCACACCTCTATGCAACTGCCCCCAGGTTCCGATAGGGGCTGTGTCATCCTCTAACTCACACACAAACAGATACACACAACTACACACCGACGCCACACACATCACATACCACACTCCACCCCCCATATACGTACATATCACAAACATATACACGCACTCAGCGCCCCCCCCCCCCTCCTTCTACACCGCACAGCACATAGACACACCACGCACTTAAACACGAGGAGTCCGGGTCGGTACGAACTGAGGGTTCGAGGTCGGGTCGAGGTCTGGGCCAGGTCACTAATCCTGACTGAGTTCCGGATCCGGCGAGAGATCCTAGTCCGGGTTCAGGTCGAGCCGGATTGCAGATGCCGGCATGGGTTACGAGTCCGGTCCGGTCCGGTTCGGGTGACGGGTCATGACTGAGTTCTGGGTCCGACGAGAGATCGTGGTCCGGGTTCAGGTTGCGTCGGATTGCGGGGGTCAGTAGGGGTTAGGGTCCGGGTCGAGATCCGGATCTGGACTAGCTTCCGGGCTCGAATCCGAGTGGGGTTCAGGGTTCGAATCCGGGTTCGGGACTGTCTCGCATTCTGGGCTGCAATCCGGACCCGGTTACGTTTAAAAGTGGGGCTGCGAGCCCGCGTGCAGTTCGTGATACGCGTCCCGGTTGATTTGCGGTTCCGAGTAGAGATCCGGGTCCTGGCCCAGGTTGGGACCGAGTGGCAGGCTCCAACACGAGTCGAAGAACGGGTAGCGTCGGGTTCCGGTTTCGAATCCGGGTGGAGTTCCGGGTTCGAATGTGGGTCGGATTGCGGGCCAAAGTCGGGTTTCGGGTGCGAATCGGGGCCGGTCCCGAGTTCGATCCCGGCCAGGGATTCGCGTCAGAATCGCGTCCCGAGTAAGGGTCCGGGTAGGGCTCTGGGTCCCAACACAGGCGGTATTACGTGTTCCGTTCCAGCTACGGGTCAGAGTCTTGTTCCGGATCCGAACCGGGGTCAGGTCCGAATCAGGTCAGGAGTTCAAATCCGGGCCGGGTCCCGGGTTCGATTCGAGGCGGGCTACGGGTCAGGGTCGAGGTCTCGGCTGAGTCACGGATGTCGGTCTGAGTGTGGGTCCGGGTCAGTTTGGCTGTTTTCGGTTTGGGATGCAGGTTCGAATACGGGTGACGGCCCGGGTCCGGAGAGGGTGCTGGTTTCGAGTCCGGGTCGGGTTACAGGTCCGGGCGCGGGCCCACTTCGCGTTCTGGGCTCGATTCCGGGTTGAGTCACGGGTTCGAATCCAAGTCGGGTTATGTTTCTTAGTAGGGTCGCGAGTGCGGGTATGCCTCCGGTTACGGCTCCTGACCGATTTGCGGTCCCGGTTCTAGGCTGCGATGGGGTTGCGGGTCGAGGTCCAGGTTGGGGCCGGAATAGGCGCCCCGGTGGGAGCTACAGGCGCAGGTCGGGCCAACGAACGGGTCGAGGTCCGGGTTCGGTAAGAGTTGTGGGCCCCATTGGGCTGCGATTCCGAGTTCGGTTCGAGTTACGGATCCTGCCTGACCTCCGGTCCGAGTTGAGTTCCTGGCCGGGTCCGGGCCGAATTCTGGGCCCGGGTTAGCATGAACGTCACTTTCGGGTTGACGGTTCGAATCCGGCCTGGAGTCGGAGTCGGGTTCGGGTTCCTGATTCGAATTCGTGTCGAGTCCCGGACATCGACCAGATTCCGCGTCCTGGTCGGTCTATGGGTTCCAATCCGAGTCGGTTCACGGACATCAGCAAAGCTACGCGGCCCAGTACTGTTCGGTTTAAGGGTCCTGGTTGATTCGCGGGCCCGGGTTCAAATTGGCCCGGGTTGCGGGTTCAAACACGGGTCGGGTCCCGGGTTCGATTGCGGGTTGGGTTACGGGTCGGAGTCGGGATCCGGGTTCGAATCTCGGTCGATACCCGCCCGGGTCGGGGGCGTAATACGGATCCCGGTCCGGTCACGGGCCCGGATTGAGATGTGATTCCCGGTTGGGCTACGGGCCCCGGCTGAGTTGCGGATCCATTTCGAGATCCATGCCCGGGTCCAGTGTGGGGTAATGTTTTGGGTACCGAAAACGGTGATGGGTTTGCATCGTGTTCGAAATTCGAATTCTGGGCCGATTTGGTGTTGGAATACGGGACGGGTTATGGGTCTGGCTAGAATTACAGGTCCACATCGAGGTCCGGGTCCAAGCCTGGTTCCGGGTTCGGATCGACGTCGGGTTAGGGTTCCAGTTGAGGTCTGTGTCGAGTTGCGGTTCCGGGTCCAAGTCTGGCAGGGGCTTTGGTTGGATTGCGGGCGCACGTCGGGACCGTGTTACCGGTCTTAGTTGAGGTCTGGGTCGAGTAACGGGCGCGGATCCGGGCCGATACAGATCCTAATGCAGCTCGGGTTCCGGTTCCGATCCGGAACGGGTTCCGGGCTCGTGTTCGTGAGGGGTTGCGGGTTACGCTCCGGGTTCCAATCAGACTCGAGTTACGGGTCCTGGTCTATTTAGGGGTCCGGGTAGGGATCCGAGTCGGACTCCGGGAACGGGTCGGGTTACCGGCCCAGGTCCACGACTGGGCCCGGGTCGGGTGCGACCGGGCTAAAGGTCAGAGTCGAGGACGGGTCTGGCCACGAGTAAGAGTCCAGGTTCGGATGAGGGTGCCGGTGGGGTTACGAGTTCGAATCCCGGTGTGTCGGGTTACGGGCCAGAGCCGAGTTACTGGTTCGAGCATGGGGTCGGTTCCAGATTCTAGACCAATACGCGTTTTCGGTCCGAATCCGGACCAGGTTGCGGGATACTGTTTGGGATACGCGCCCGGTCGGGCTACGGCTCTCGGCCGGGCTACGGGTTCGAATCCAGGATAGAGTTACCGATCCGAGTCAAAGCCTGGGTCAAGTTGCGGGTTCAAGTCCGGGTCGCAGTCCGCATCGACCCGGGTTAGAGTTCGAATCCGGATCCGACCATGGTTCGAATCGAGGTCGGGTTACGAGAAGTTCGGATCCTGGTCCAGTGCAGGTCAGGGTCGAGTAACGGGTCCTCGTGCGGGCTGAGCAATGGATCCGAGCCCGTGCCGGGTTATGAGCTTTGGTTCAGTTGCTTGCGCGGGTCAAGGTCCGGGCCCGGGTCGGGTTTCGGGTACGAGTCGGGGCAGGTTATTGCCCGAGTTGAGGTATGGGACGGGTTCCGGGTTCGAACCCCAGACGGGTTCCGGGCTCGAACCGAGGTCGGCGTACCAGCTCAGGTCCAGCTCCGGATCCGGGATCGAATCCGGTTTTGCTGCGGACCGGAGTTGGGTTACGGGCGCGAATCCGTGATCGGTTGCCAGAGTCGACGCCTGGGTCCTGTTGCAGGCCCAAATCCGGGCCGCGCCTCTAGTCGGTTCGCGTCCCTAGTTCGGATCCGGGTTGGGTTACGCTTCCTAGTAAGGTCGCGGGTGCGGACACGTCTCCGGTTACGAATCCTGGCTGAAACGCGGGTTCAAGTCGAGGTACGGGTCCGGGTCCAGGTTGAGGCCGGCTGGCGAGATCGAACACGGGGAGAAGTCCGAGTCACCTGTCCCAGTTGAGGCCCATGTCGAGTTAAAGGGTCCGGGTGTGAGTCCGCACGGGCTCAGGACTCGAGTACGTGTCGAGGTCCGGGTGCTGGTCGGGTTTCGAGTTCCTACTCCGGCTGGCGTTCCGGTTCCGGTCCGGGTTCGAGTCCAGACCGTTTTGCGGGCCGTGCCTCATTTGGGAGTCCGGGTCGGGATAGGAGTGCAAGCCCAGATCGGCCCGGGTTCCGAGTTCGAAAGCGGGTCAATGTCCGAATAAGGGTCCGGTCACGCGTCCCTGTGCAGTCACGGGTCCAAGTCGGGTTCCCGGCCAGGGCAAGTTGCGGGTCTCGGTCGGGCTACGAGTTTCGGTTGAATTGCCGGTGCGGGTCGGCGTCGAGATGTCGGTTCGAGTCGCGAGTGCGAGTCCGCGTCGGCTCGGACCAGGGTTCAAATGCGGGTCGACTCCGGGTGAGGCCCGGTCAGGCGTCCTTGCGGAGCCACAGGTCCGGGCCGGGTTCCGAGCCGGGTCAGGGTCCGGGTTCGGGTCGAGTTGTAGATCCGGGTCGGGTTATGGATTTTGGTCGAGTTGCCGCTGCAGATTAAGGTCGAGTTGCGGGCTGAACCTGGGTGGGGTTACGGGTTCTGGTTGATTTGGGGGTATGCGTCGAGAGCTGAGCCAGGTTCGTTTGCGAGTCGGTTTACCTACCTAGGTCCAGGACCAGGTTCGGGTCGAGACCCGAGTTTGAGCCGGAGTTGGGCTGCGGGTCAGAGTCGGGCTCCGGATTCAATCCTGGTAGGTCCCGGGTTCTCGCCCAGGTCAGGCTTCGATTCGAGTCCATGTCGGGTTGCGGGTTGCAATCCGTGTAGGGTGACGGGTCCGCGTCGGGGCCTGGGTTGAGTTACGCGCGCGGGTACGACTCGAGTCCGGGCCGCTACGGTTTCAGGGATCGAATACGGGTCGACCTGAGAGCCCCGGTGGGATTCCGAGCTCCTACCCGGCCGGGCTCCCAGTTCAAGGTCCGGGATCGAATCCGTGTCGGGCAACGCGTTCGAATCCGGATCAGGTTACGGGTCCAGGTTGATTTGAAGGTACAGGTCGCAATCCGAGTCGGGCTTCGAGTGCGAGTCGGGTTACCGGCCCGGACACGGAACCGGGTCCGGGTCAAAATCCGTGTCCGGGTCCAGTTTGAGGGAAGGTTTCGGGTCATGAAAGAGATTACGGATCCGGGTCGGGTTACGGGTCTGAGCTCGAGTCGAGTTCCGGATCCGAGATGGGTCACACGGCAGAATCGAGCTCCGAGCTCGAATCCGGGGTCGGTTCCGGGTTCTGGTGCAGGTCGGGTTCCTGTTCCGACCCGGGAGAGGTACTGGTTAGGGTCCCGAGGGGGTTGCAAGTTACGCTCCGGGTTCCAGTCCGGGTGGGGTTCCGAGTTTGAATCCGGGTTCGGATCCGCTTACGGACCGGGGTAGAGGTACGGGTCCACGTCGGGCCCTGGGTTCGAACCCGTGGTCGCGTTACGAGCCCAGGTCGAGGTCTGGGTCGAGTTACGTGCGCGGGCCACGGTGGGAGTTCGGGTCGGTTCGGACTCAGGACTCGAATAA